>PVLA01005457.1:0-146148 GCA_004027455.1 Hydrochoerus hydrochaeris
TGCAACTAGAGGAGCTTTTAAACACAAAAATGCATTGTTCTGGGAGCCAAAAGTTACACTTTTGATTTACATGAAACAATGTTTTTCCTTCATCCCTCAAGAAACATTCTACTTTAACTTACTCAGAATCTTCCTCTTCAAATCCACCATTTATTTTAGGGGATTTCTAATATTTTTAAGATTCTACCCACTATAGTAGATCCTTGTGACACCTTGAAATTATATGTAGCATCAGTAAATGTGCAATAAACATAATGCAATATTACTTTTCAGCATTCTGTGCTCTACTAAGGATTTGGGGAGGAAGAAATTCTGTTTATATATCTCTATTCAGTAGATAGCAATAATAAGCTGTAGCTATACCCCATATTATACTTATTGACAAAATATACTACTATCCACAAGTATTTGAAATGTTTATTACTGTGAAGACATGTCTTAGCTGTTTGTCTATGTGTTTCATTTTTCATTACAGGGTGGCATGGAGAAACCGTTGTCAAAATCAGGACGTTTCTCAGTATGTTAGCAGCTGTAGATTATAACAGCAGAATTTACGTTTTGCAGCTCATTTTGCTTCTTTCACAAATAAGGGGAGAAGTAGCTAAGTGAAACATCACACTAACATTGTTTCACCTACTAATAACATTCACAGAAGCTGAACGAATTGCTTTTTTCTTGAAAGCCTTACATCCACTGATGTGTTCATTACATGCTATTAACTCTGCATTTTTCAGTAGATGATAGAACTAATGCTAGTGAAATCAACCTAAATTCTTGATTCTCAAAGTCATCTCCATCACATTCAGCTCTTTAGCGATAAAGAATTAATCTTCAATGGTACCATTATTTGCCAATCACACATTTTTGAAACAGAGTAAAAGACCATCTAAAAACAAATGGATCTTAGTGAAACATCAGCTGTGTAGGCATCTGATGCCTTAATCTCTTCACCCATTTTGTAAAACAGTTTCACAACTCTTCGCTGAACAGTATAAAATTTTTTAAGGAGCAGAATGTCAAACTGCTAAAACTAGGGACTATCTGAATTAAGAATTTGGTTTTCATAAAGGAGTGACCTTTGGTTGAAGTATTTTTTGAGAAATGTTACATTCATTTGGCTTTAAAAAATACACTCATAATTTATACATCAATTTGCTTTACCTTGAAAGAACATTCAGATGGAACTTGCATATGAAGATAGTAAAAACAGATTAAGTGAGCTATTTTTCTTCCTCAACTTGAAATCATACATTTAAACTAAATTTAAAACAGATGAGCTTTCAGTACTAATTAACCACATGAGTAAAATTATGCATATTGTAAAAAAAACATTATCATTAAAAGGATGCAATATAAGCAATACATATCTTGTCAGTCTTTGTTTACACCCATCTAATATCTCAAGAAAACAAAGTATACATGTTAGATTATTCTGGTGCAATAGAGAAGCAAAAGTACAAAACGGACAGGTTTATTGAGGTGAGGACGTGGGAAGGAACACACAACCCAGGGCAGCTGGGCCATATCCTTCAACCGGAATATGGGGATTATGGGACATATGTAACCTTTGAGCAGGGTGAGGGTATTGATGACATGGGAGGAGCTGATTGGAATTTTATTTGCACACAGACAGGAAGAGGAGTTGCAATTAGGGCTGAAGAAGAAGCAATAAGTGGTAGGCATTCCCACTTTCACCTTCCGCCACATTAGACCATTGCCATAGTTGTACAGTAATTTATACTAGGGCAAGAACCTTTCATTCCTGTCTTTTTATTGTTAGGAAAAGGGCGAAGTCTCTCTCTTACTACTTCCTGCTGAAAGGGGGTGCCATATTGGGGTTTAAGAAGGTTGATGGGATGATGGTTGATATCCATGTAGAAGCTGGTACCAGGTGTTTCAACCAGGACAACTTTATCGTTGATGAATGCCTGCATCCTAGACTGGAAAAACAAAGAGACAAGGTGCTATGAGGAGGCAGGCCACTATCATATTTAAGGACCCAGGAGATGTAGAAGGAAAGGTGTCTTTGATTTAAATATGCCGTTCCATCAGGACCCTGGTGAGGTAGAATGTGAAAAATAAATGTGGGGTTAGGAGGAGTGAAGTTATGAGACGTAATTATTCCCCCATCTAAAAGGATAAAAGTTAAAAGTGTAGGTAAGTAGGGCTTGTCTTTGGTCCAGGAGTTGAGCTAAAAAGAATAAGAAGCATGAGAAATATAAGGCCTGATGATTGAATCATATTTGGGAAATTACAGAGTAGAGGTGGGGAGGGCCATGGCTGTGTCACTATAAGGGAGATGAGAACCTAAATCCACAGGGATCTCACATTTAACTAAACAGCTGAGGGTAGAGAGAACTAAGACAGTTGTTATGTAGATTTTACACATGATGTGGGAGTCTTTAGGAAAGACTGTCAAGAGTCCTATTGTAAAAAAAAAACAATAATAATAGAATGTAAGGGATTAGGAACCAAATTGGATAACAAAACATGACTTAGCCTGAGAGTTGTGGCTGTGAGACCTTGGTGAGATGGAAACAGGTGGGAGATAGAAGATCAGATAGAAGACCAGATGACCACTTAGGATGTTTAGATTCGGGGTTGGGAGGGCATCGCTTAGCTTGAGGATGGCAGTCCAGCAACTTTGACCACTGTCGGGGTTACCAAAAAGACCAGGTAGGGGGCACTCCACCTTGGTTGTAGTGCTGTGGATTTAGAACATTTCAGATAAATTAGATCTCTTGGGGGTATGGGAGGATCTGATTCAGTCCCTTCAGAGGGTTGGGGAAGGCAGAGATCAGCATGTTGTCACAGCAAGTGTCAGAGGAAGGAGAGGATTGGGATGTAGTCAACAAGAGGAGGGAGACTTTGGGGGTAAGAAGATGGTGGAGTAAGAATGGTCTGCCATACATAAGTTCAAAAGGGCTTACAAATGTAGGAGCCCAGGGAACTGCCCTGAGCTTCGCTAAAGCTAGGGACAAAAGTTGAGGCCAAGGTTAGTGTAGTTCTAAAATGAGTTTTGTGTGTTTTTATGAGGCCATTTGCCTTTTCTACTTTTCTTGAGGACTGTGGATGGTATGGAATGTGTAGGTGCCAGGTGATGTGTAAGCTTGAGGATACCTGTTGAGTGATTTGAGCAATAAAGGCTGGACCATTATTTGACTGAATACTCTGAGGTAGACCAAATGTTGGGATGATCTCCTGTAACAGGACTTTAGTAACTACCTCAGCAGTCTCCCTGGTTGTGGAAAAGGCTTTTATCCATCCTGAAAAAGTACAAAGGTGAGAAGATATTTGAGAGTTTTGTGTTGGGGCATGTGTGTAAATCTACCTGCCAGTCCTGACCAGGGGTTTGTCTGTGAAATTGATGAAGAGGAAAGGAAGGGGGTGGTATGTGTCTCTGAGGAGATGTTTTACTATAGTGATGACAGGTGTAAATTGTTGAGGCCTCAGAATGTCTGGGTCAGTCTACATAAACACAAAGGAATCCTGACAATTAGGGTGTAGGGGGGGATGGTTAAAAAAAAGGCATTTTTAAGATCCATGACTGTAAAGTGAATGGTAGAAGGAGGGATATGAGAGAGCCTGGTATAAGGGTTTGGCACCACTGGGTGGATTGGGGTAACAGTGTTATTGATTACCCTGCACTAGATGATAAGACCCATCAGCCTTGAGTATTTGGGAGTATTATAGGGTGAATGGTAGGTTTAAGAAAACCATTGCCTAAAAGTCACTTGATTATAAGTTTAAGTCCCTATAAATATTTGGGAGCTATGGGATATTGGTGAATGCAAGGAAAAATTGAAGGATCCCTAAGATGAATTAAAATAAGCATGGCATGGGTAGTACAGGTGGGATTGGAGGTATTTCAAACTATGGGATTGACCAGAGAAGGGAGGGAAGGGAATGGCTTTTCAGCATGATATGAGTGTGTCTGGAGGACAGAGAACTGTTGGGAGGGAGAAGGTAAAGGAGAAATTAAGCTTTTGAAGATGATCTCTACCTAAAAGGGGCATGGTACATGTTGGAATTACTAGAAAGCTATGGGTAAGGAAGAGATTGTGGAACCTGCATGGAATAGGTCCTATCTGCAGGGGCTGTATAGGTTGGCCATCAACACCCACTTCAGAGACTGAGGACTTAATACAATGGCCTGAAAACTCAGGAAGAACATTATACATGCCCTCTATGTCCACAAGTACAGAGAATGTCTTACCTGAGACCTCCAGTGGGACTTGGAGTTCTGAGAAGGATACCTTAATGGGAGACTGTGGACCCCAATCCCCATCAGACTTTAGCAGCAGGTCCAAGTAGATCAGCCAGTGATGAATGCAGTGGTGATGAGATCTCCTGTGAGGGCAAGGAGTTAGAGGATGGCTTACCCGCTCTCTGGTGGCTGGGACAGTTGCTCTTTCAATGGCCCTTGAGATTTCAGTAGGGGCAAGGCCCCAGAGGAATGCTAGGGTTGGGACACTCTCTTGCCCAATGTCCTTTTTTGTTGCACTTGAAGCATGGTCCAGGAGGGGCTCAGGCAGCTCCACTTTGTCTCAGTTTATCTGTCTCAGAGCTCCAAGTGCCGCTGCTAAAAGATCAGATTGTTATTTTTCCTTTTGATTTTTATCTCTGTTGTTGAAAACATGAAAAGTCATATTAAGAAGGTCTCCCTGTGGGGTTTGAGGGCCAAGTTTAGCCTTTTGTCTTGGGATCTGGCCCACAGTGGAAGTTATCTGTCTCCTCCACAGTCACAATACATCTAGTTCTCTGTGCTGGCTATTTTGAGGTCTTAGCCCTGTCTGAGTGCCCATAGAATTTTTAACTGACTTAGCTGCCTGTAGCATTTTTCTCTGAAGAAGTAACCCAAACTGCCATGAGGGATAATGGGCGCAGACCAATCTGACTTCTTCAAGCTGAAAGGGGTTGAAGTTGTCAAATGGCAGTCAGGGATACTCTGCAGAGCTTTTAAGTAGTGGCCCTCAGTAGACAGCAGGCATTTTCACCTTGGATAGTTGGACAGATTTAAGTCTAAAGGAGACAAAGGCAAAAGAATCAATTAAGTATGCAGGAGTCGAATAAAACAATCAACAGAGTATTTATGATATAATTTTAGTAATGGCTTCCCATAAGAAGAGTAAGGTTAAGATCTGGAGAATTTTAGAAACTGACATGTCTTTCATTTGTCATAGACACAGTTAGATTTTACAGTTGTTTAAGTACCTCCTGTGCTTAGCATGTCTACTGTCATCTGATTTTGGAGGATAGCCTGTTTTATTAATTTTACCTTTTTTATTTAGGAGAGAGATCAACTACAATGTCATTTAAGGCCTGTTGAGTATAGTTAATTACAGCCTCAGTATGCATCATATAATTTTTTTTTTGAAAAGATCTGGTAGATTCCAGTAAAAGGAATCTAAAATGAATTTAACATATTTGTTATTGTTTTTACTTGTATGATGTCTTGGGGTTTGGCACATTTTAGGCAAGAACAAACTTTAATCAAAGCGTGTATAATCAAAGTATATATATAAAGGCATGTATAATCAAAGCATGAATGGTAGGGCTGACAGTTAAGTTTAGAAACTGTTTTTAGGTTATAGCAATTGTAACCCATTTGCTCTTAGGTCCTTTTGTTGATGGACATTATATAAATTTTTGCATAAAAATTATTATTTGACTGGTGACCTCACATTGGTTTGACTTGAATCTCTTGGCTGGAGCACAAGAAAAAAGCAGATATCTGGATCTGAAAGAAAATGTTTACCATCACAAACAATCCCAATTTTATATTTGAAGGCATAAATCTACCAGAAGATCAGCAACAATGAATTGTCTTAGCTATTAGAACTTTAGTTAGGGTGTTTCCCATAAGGCTATGCAGATTATTGGGGTCTCTGACTAATGATTAAGAACTGGTTAAAATTATCAGGCTGCTGCTTTCATATCCATCAGTTGAAGTCTTGCCCAATCTCTCCTCATTCCAAGGGATTTTGTTAAACCAATTTTAACATCATTTTGACCAGCCGGCAACTTAGGTGGAAGCAGGTTTTTTTAAATCTATATAGCCCAAATAAATGATTAAATGATCTGAAAATGCAAAAAAGAAGTTAAAGAGAAAAGATTGTTGAGCTCAAATAAAAAGGAAAAACTGTTTACAGAGCAGACAAATGGACAAACATGGACAGATGATCTGCATGGTATAAACAGACTGTACAAAAACAACAGATATATAGACTGACAAACATCTTACAAAATCAGAGTGCACTAAAATATATTTGGCCAATTTGAACTGAGAGGTGTAGATGGCCACTTAGCAGACAACTGCCCAGCAAGAGTCTGTGGGCAGTTACTGGATGATCGACCACAAAATGGCCACCCATCACCATATGAAAGGGAAGCACAAGATGGTGACTGGTTACCATAAGACCCATAACAAGATGGCTGCTGCTGGTTACATGGTGAGGGAGTACAAGATGGTGACTGATCATCATGTGACCTGCAACAAGATGGTTGCTGCTGATCCCCTGATGAGGGACTGCAAAATGGTGGTCATTTACCCTGTGAGCTGTTATTAGATGGCAGCACACTGTCACAAGATGACACAAGATGGTGGAGGACCACAAGATGGCGGCTGTCCTCCATGGGAGCTGCAGCAAGATGGCTGCTGTGGACGATATGGTATGAGATCACAAGATGACAATCAAATACCATGTGACCTGCTAGGTGGTTGAAATACATGAAACCAAGTATGGGAGGTGGCAGAGAGAATGGCAATTCAGGAGTAGAGGAGATGGAAGTGGGACCATCTGACAGGATAGATGGTTTGAAATGAGAGAACCAAATCTGATAGCAGGGAGAGGAAGTAAAGGAAGAGTTAGAGACTGCTGTGAGTGAGGAAAGGGAAGAATGAATGAGAGAAAAACATGTCCTCAAAGTGAAAAAGGCCTGAAAATAATGGGTTTCTGTCAACTTGCCACTGTAGTGATGAAAGTACAAATAAAAGATCAGCTTTTTGGTTTTTATAGTCTTTTTGAAGCAAAAGCACCAAGGTTATGAACCAGGCATCCCAGAGGTGTGTTTTATGGGGGACGGGAAATGGTCCCCATGACCAAATTATAAGTGAGCTAAGAGAACTTTGCCTCAGGACATAAGAGCTTTAGCTCCCCCCAAGGAACATAAAAAATGTCCTGGAACACATTTATCAAAAGAAGTCATCACTTGTTTGGAAGGTGCAACAGGGAAGGTCCCAACACCCATTCTCATCGGTTGTCACCAAGAGTGTAGGGCAGGGGCCCAGAGGACAAGAGGGTAACAGTTCTGCTTCAGGCTTTCCTGCCCAAAAAACACGAAAACTGCTATCTCTGTCCAGGGATGGCAACGGATAGATTTTCTGAGGCAAGCATATGAATTTTTAAGGCTGAAAACGGCTTTGCCTTGGCAATGCAAGGAACATGAAAGCTGTTATCCATTGAGAAACCAAAACAGAAATCCTCAGCTGGCAGCTCACCTGTGATGAATGAGGAGGGTTGGTGTTGCGTGTAGTTAGCAGCAGCAAATAAGCAGGTCCCAGAGGAAGGAAAGGTGGTTCATAGGCAGGAGAGCTCACACTGAGAGTGACTCCAAGGAGCCAACACACTCTGCCAATCTTAGTCACAAGGCACCAAAAATGTTAAGAGTTTTTTGGCTCACTAGAGGAGTGAAAAGTAAAAAAAAGAAAAGAACAGGTTTATTGAAGACATGGAAAGGAACACACAATCCATGGCAGCTGGCCCATCTCCTTCGACTGGATACAGAGAGGCAGAGGGTTATGTGACCTCTGATCGGAAATGGCACATGGGGCAAACATTGATGACATGTGAGGAACTGACTGGAATTCTCTTTGTGTGCAAACAGGAATGGGAGTTGCAATTAGGGCTGAAGAAGGAGGAAGTGGTAAGCATTCCTGCTTTGGTTCTGCCATGTTAGACCACTGCCATAATAATACAGTAATTTATGCTTAGGCAAGAACATTTTGGAGGCCTCTGACAAATTGCTGCTCTGATGTTTCTGCTAAATTCATTTGACCCTGACAGTATCCACAGCCCAACTGCAGATGAGCACTAAATCAGAATAATTGTCTATACCTTAAGGCACCCTGAGCTGATTCATGCTCATTTAGTAAAGGCCCTCTCTTCAGAACATGTCTGTATTATGGTAATGCTATTTCTATATTATGGTAATGTCCTTAACTGTGCTCATTCCATAAGAGCCCCCTCCCCTGGTTTCTTAAATATTTCTATTGTTTCAAGACTAGCCTGTCTATCAATATATGATTCAATGTATGTAACCAGTCATGTAATGTTTGGTCACTTGCTTTGTACCTCCCACTTCTAATTCTGTATAGATAAAACTCCTTCCCGATTCAGTGCAGTTGCAGGGAGGAATTATCCCTACAACAGTCCACTGGCATGAAATCCAACAGTCTGTTGGTGTAAAGATTAAATGCATAAACCTGTAATTGTAGCACTTGGGGGGCTAAGGCAGGATAATCACTGCGAGTTCAAGGCCAGCCTGGGCTACATAGTGAGTTTAAGGTTAACCTGAACTGCATGATGAGACCCTGTCTCAAAAAAAAAAATTAAAAAAAGGAAAGAAAGAGAAAGAGGACAGGAAAACAAAACATATATGCCATCAGTGTGATACTTGTGTATGCAATTTTCATGTGTGAAGGCTGCTTTGGAAGCCAGCAATATAGCTCAGCAGCACAGTGCCTGCCTGGAAAGTGCAAGGTCCTGAGTTAAATTCCCAGTACCAAAAAAAAAAAAAAAAGACTGCCTTGGGTGTGACATTTGAATCAAAGATTATTTTTATTATACAGCTCTATTGGTATTTTCACTATAGTTCACATAAGTTTTTATTTCTGATGTTATCTCTTAGGTTTTATAAGCAAATACACAGCCGATATGAAAATGTTGATATTTATTCTAATGCTCGTTACAGATTTGATATTCTATTTTGTTGATATCTTATTTCCCTGTAAATGCACATTGTAAAACATAGCAGGAAGATTTTGACAAAACAGGAAGAGGGGTGATAATATTATAGGCAGCTGAGTTAATTAGCCATATTATAGGTAGTCATATGTGGCTAGGCTCTCAAAGGAGCCAGTGCAGAAGGCCAGACACTTTGCAACCATAAGGAAGACACTTCCCACGGTAGGCCAGACCTCAATTCAAAAGATCAAATAAATACACCCACATCCTAAGGATTGATATTCTAAATAGGTCTCTATCACCCTGAGGAAGCCAGGAGTCACCATCCCAAACCCCAACAGAAAGAGTCACTGCTCTTCAAGCATGCCTGCTTGTTACGCAACTCACCTCCCCATCTGTCCCCAATTTAGTCAATTTTACCTGAGCAATTAATCTTACTGGATAACCATACTTCTATCCTACCTCATGACCACCTTGAGAGTTCCCATTTTTCCCCACCTTGGACCTCCCTCACCTCATGATTTTACCTGAGCAATTAATCTTACTGGATAACCATACTTCTATCCTACCTCATGACCACCTTGAGAGTTCCCATTTTTCCCCACCTTGGACCTCCCTCACCTCATGATTTTATTCTATAAAAGCAATAGGTTCTGCTAGCCTGGGGCTTAGCTGTAATAAGACATCCACCCAACTTGGCACTGGACCCAGAGAAACAACTTATCTCTCCAAGAGTAACTTCTATGTTCTCCAAGTTCCAGAAATAAACCTCCCACTCCCTTTTTGTGCATGCCTCTTTGATCTCAAGACTCCACAACCACCCAAGCCTCCATCCCCAGTCCCCAGTAAATCTTTCTGCTTCCTGTTTTACACAGGCAGCTGCTCCTTCAAAGCAGCCATTGATATGTCATTTTGCCCACCTCCCAAACTCCTCCCCCCAGCCAAAACTGATAAAAGTAGTCCCACTCCTTTGCTCTTATTGAAAGCCTCTATATTCTCCCATGCCTGCATTAAAGGCCATATATATATATATATATATATATATATATATATATATATCGTTTTCTCTGTGCCACTTCAGATTGAGTGCCAAAAATGCTGAATCAAAAAGCCCCCAGAAAAAGACAGAGTCTTTGGCAACCCGCTCATGAGCCATTTCATCTATCTCTCAGATAGAAGCTTTCTTTCTCTCAATAAATATATTCTACTCTTAACCTCCATTGTTCCTAAAATTCATTCTTCAATTAGTTGAACACAAACTCATACTGAACATCTAGTAGGTTGGAAATTTCTTTCCCCTGTTATCAATAAGAATGGTCTGCAACATAGGAAAGGAAAACTAAGTGCATACACTGTCAGTGAAAGTGAGACATGTACATGGAATATGCAGTTTCCATGTATGAAGACTGCCTTAGGTGTGACAATTAAAGAAAAGATTATTTCTTTTATAGGCTTTTGTTTTTATTTATATTATTATTACAGTAACATAGATTATTTCTGGTATCTGTTAGGTTTCATAAGCAAGCACACAGCTAATATGAAAATGTTAAGGTTTATTCTAAACATGTAATATATATTAAGATTTTAACACTTTATTTTTTGACATTTTATGTTCCTATAAATTACACATTGCATAATATAAGAAACTCCTGACAAAAGAGCAAGACCAGTTTCGTGTCAAGTATGTACTATAAAAAGGCCAGGAAAGCAAAGCACATGTGCTGTCGGTGTAAGTGATATGTGTGTAAGAAGTGTGCTGTTGTTACATATGAAGATGGCCTTTGAAGGAGAATTAAACTTTTACACAAAAGCCCACTAAGAAAGCCAGCCAAACTGCCAAAACCAAGTGGACATGTTCGGGGAAGCCTGATAACCAGAGCATTCATTCAATCCATTTAACTGATTACTTTGCAAGGTAACTTGAAATGTTTAAACTCCTTTGGCAACCCATGATGTCACCCAACCCTCCAATTGTGATGCACTGAGTCTGCCTTTGTACCTCCTGTTTGCTCTACCGATGAAGGCTCTGAAATACCACTGGGGTGAGCGGGGAGCTCTGACTCTTTGGAAGAAATCCCAGTCAGCTTCACCAGCATAATAACCTGTCTCTCAAATCTCCTTGGTGCCGTTTCTTCCTGTGTTTGGCTTGTTTTCCATAACACCTTAGCTGTGTGTGGTGGATTAACTGCTAGTCAACTTGTAACACTCAGCTGAACCAAGTCAGGGTGGTGCTGGGCATGGAAGGCCCACATAAGGATTGCTGCCAACAATGTGAAAAGAGAACTGGAGAGGAAGAGGCTGTGCTGTTGATTCTCCTGGATAAGCTTGTTGCACTTGTTTTCCTGATGTCAATCCAACTGTTATCATCAAAGGAGCTTGAGTCCTGACTCTTGCTGAGGATGGCTGTGGTTTTCTCAGGGGAGCTCTTGTCCTTATCTAGAGCTTCGATTTCTGGCTCCAGTGCAGATCCCTTAGTCTGCTGGCACAGATCCGTCATCCCAGTTGGTACAGACTTTCTAGCTTCCACCACTGACCTTTAGGCCTTCTCAGTGCAGAGCCTTGATACAGACTTGCATAAGACATTGTCATGGGCTCTAGGCCTCCAGCTGGACTCATGAAGGACATTGCCATTGGCTCTAGGTCTTGAGTTGGCCTCATGCAGGACATTGCCATGGGATCCAGGCCCTCAACTGGATTCTTCAGGTCTCTAGTGGGTGGACAGATCTCCCACACTCTCACATTTCACTCTTTGGGTAAATATTATAAAATAACCCATGAATTATGTATCCTCTATTCAATCTTTTCCCTTGTAAACCATGACCACAACAGTGTGATAACTGAAGTAAAGTTTTTTTGTAGAGTTCTATTGGTATTTTCATTGTAGTTCACCTAGAAATTTATTCTTATTGTTCTTTATTAGACTTGGGGTTTTTTTATTTTAAAGAAGATAAAACAGAATAAAACAAACCAGTGCAAGGGACACAGGACTTCGAAACATTACAATATCAACAATAGTTACCATAATGCCTTTCAATGTCTTCAAAATATCTACCGATAACTTCAGACATAGTAAAAATCAAACAGAACAGAATAGAAACAATAAAAACAAAACAATGAATGCAATAAAAGACCTCAAAAGAAGCCAATAGCAAATCCAAAATTGATATGATAATATATCTTGCTATCTTTGAAATAACTGCTCCTGCCATTGGATTTGACATAAAACAAAAGAGAATAAAACCCAATCCAACAAAACAATGGAAATGATATAGGACTTCCAAAACAAGACTGTAGGGAATCAACAATGGATACAACCCTCAGAAGGAGATCCCCGCTAGATGTCACACTGCATACCACTATCCTCTGAACCTATGATCAGACCACTGGCCCTAGACTTACAATGTTAGTGAAACACAAAAGCACCACAGGCATCTAATTATATTTCACCTTGATAGCTAGATGCCAGTACAATTTTGTAATAAAAAATGTATGAGTGATAATTTATGATAATAGGGAGAGCTGAAATGTGTCTGCAGAAAGGGAAAAGCAATAGAAAGCAAGCTGATTCTTGCCCTAGAACTTGGAAAAGCCTGGAAATTCAGGTTGCTCCCCTTTCTGATTTCAGAGGGAAAAGGTTTGAAAAATGTTGAACAGGATGAATTGCAGATCATAGGTCTTATCATCACAGCCTGTGTTTCTCTGGATAAGCCAGTTGCTTATAGGGAGGGAGGGATTGGTAGTTCGTGCCAGAAAGGGGCTGGGATCTGGCTTTTCCCAGTCTGGCAGTGGCCTGCACATGGCTCTGGTTCCCAGACTGGGCTTGTTTGCTGGTGCAGCATTGTTCTCTCTACCCCAGGTCGATGAATGGTGCTGACTCATGGGGAGAGGCTGGGGCCTGGCTGATCCAGTCTGGTGTTGGGCCACACATGGTGCTGGTTCCCAAACTGGGCTTGCTGCCTGGTATGGCCCTATTCTCTCACTTTATTAGACTTTGTACACCAAAAATCAGTCAATGTTGAAAATTTTGTGTTTTCATAAACAATAAATACTAAAAATGTAACACTTTACTTCTGTGATATTTTTGCCTGTTAAGCACTCATCACTTAACATAATTAAACTCATAGAATTAAAATTAGTAATTCATCAATAGAAATATTCCAAACAATAAAGGTGGGTTTGACATACCAATGTCTATTGCTCTTCATGACAAAAAAATGTGTTATGCTGTAAGGGGCTATAAGTGTTTTTTACTGTTTCAAACCTTTACCCCAAAGAGAAATCTTAGCTGGGCATGATGATACACTCCTGTAATCCCAGCACTTGGGAGGCTGAGACAGGTGGATAGTTGCAAGTTTGAGACCAGCCTGGGCTACAAAGTGAACCCAAGGCCAGGCTGAACTGCATAGTGGGAACCTGTCTCAAAAAGACAAGAAATAAAATAATACAATAAAATAAAGAAGAAGAATCCTACTGGCTCCTGGGAGATAATTTTGGAAAGTGTAAATCAAATAGCTGGGTAGGGAGAGATTAAGAGATAGGGACCCAGTTTATGGCTCAAAATTTTCACTGTTAGTTAATCTCCCTATCTGTGGAATGGCTTTGTACATTTGCCTACACCTGTGCCTTTCATTTTTATTTTTATTGTTATATTTTCATGGCCCTGACATCAAACCCAAGCCTCTCCTAGCTAGTTAAAATCTCTATCACTGAGACACATCCCCAACACTTTAGGGGAGCCTTAATTCTCAATTCAAGAATCTCAGATTCATCCTTTTCAACATCTTTCCACCCTTCTCCCTCTGAAATCAGAACGGGCAGCAACCTGATTTCCCAGGCTTTTCCAAGTTCTAGGGCAAGAACCAGCTTGCTTTCTATTGCTTTTCCCTTTCTGCAGACATTTAGGTTTCAGCTCTCCCTTTTATCATAAATTATCACTCATACATTCTTTATTGCAAAATTGTATTGGCATCTGTCATAGATTGCCATCTCTTCTAGTTTCCCTTTGCCCTTGTTGGTTTATTATACCTTGAAGTAATTTTTTGTTGCTATTTTAATGGGATTTGGAAGGGAGCAGAGATAGACCTCTGTCTATAGTCTAGCACCTTGAAGATATTTCCCATAGCACATTCTTCAGAATAACATAAACTGTAACAAATCTTTTTAAATATGCTTCAGTTTAGGGGACAGTAAAAGTCTGAGAGGTCCTTTGTCAGTTCTGGAGCCCCCCACATTCAACATAGTTAGTTTTTCTCTATCATAAGAAGCAAAATCTGAATGCATTATGAATCACTAATAAGTTATTGTTCATTGTGTATAAAAATGAATCTTATAACAACAACACTTTTCCTCAAAAGGCAAAATACATATATTGCATCAAATAAAACACGCAAAACACACAAAGTTTCTGGGTGGGGGTAAATCTCTGCCTCAAAATCATGACAATTACTCTTTTACTTTTAAGTAGCTTGTTCATTTTTCAAATTAAATAATCAAATAATATTTAAAGATTGCCACCACTTAGAAGGATCACAAGTTCAAGTTCAGCCTGGGCAACTTACATACTTAGTAAGATTCTGTCTCAAAAACAACAAATAAAAGAGTTAGGAATGCAGCTCTGTGAAAAACCTGAGTGTAATCCCCAGTTCCATAAAGAATAAAATGACTTCACTTCACATAAATTCTTCCTCAAGTAAAATCACTAAAAAGATTGAAAATAACAATCCTTCCCCTTAAAGTACAATTAGTCTCAACCACTTCATTGCTACCAATTGACTCTGGGTAGCAGATAAATATTTACCTCAAGAAAGAATAAATTCATAACATCCCAAACACTTGAAAAAATTAATCTTTAATTAATCATTAGAAGACTAAAACCCTCATAAATAATGACTGGATATTGTTCAGCATTAATTTAGGAAGAGGAAAGGGATCAAAAACTAAATTTTTTTGTTCTTTTTACTTCCAAAACTTGTTTCATTATTTATTATAAAGAAACAAGTCCTCATCTGAAAAATTGGATTCACCTTGATTTTTGGACCAGATCTCCAGAGACTAATTGAGAGTCAAAACTGGTAATCTTTAATGATCAAGCAGAAACTGCCATTGACTTTCCATATGCCAAAGCCTGAAAGACCGATGGCTATCATGATGCACTAAACTAAAGTGAAAAGGATCAAAGATATAAATATTAAAATAGAAACGCTAAACCTACTGGAAGACAAGTTAGGTAGAAATCTTGAAGACATAGGAGTAGGCAAAGAGTTCATGAACAAAACACAAACCACATGGGAAGTACTTCAAAGAATCAGCAACTGGGATCTTATTTTATTTAAAAAAATTTTGCACTTCAAAAGAAAACACCAACAGAGTGAAAAGAAAATCTACAGAATGGGAAATAATTTTAGCCAGCTGTCCCTCAGACAAAGGACTTAGATCTAGAGCATATAAAGAATTGAAAAACATCAGGCCCCCCAAATTCAAAGACCCATTCCAAAAATGAGCATCTGAGATAAACATGCACTTTTCATATAGAGAAATAAAAATGGCAAATAAATATATGAAGAAATGTTCAACATCACTGACCATGCAAGAAATGCAAATTTAAAAAACATTGAGATCCCATGTCAGTCCAGAAACAATGGCTGCCATCAAGAAATCAACCTATAACAAATGTTGGTGGGGCTATGGGGAAAAAGGAACACTTCTCCATTGTTGCTGGGAGTGTAGACTGGTGCAACCACTGTGGAAATTAGTGTGGAGATTCCTCAAAAAAAACTAGGATTAGAAGTCTCATTCAATCTAGGTATTCCTCTTCTGGGTACTTTCCCAGAAAAATTGAAAATGTCATGTCACAGCAACATATGTGCATCCATGTTTATAGAAGCACAATTTGTGATAGCTAAATCTTGGAAACAACCAAAATGCCCATCAACTGCAGCATGGATAAAATAAGATGTAGTATTTTAATACAGTGGAATACTGCTCAGCTATAAAAAGGATAATTTTGAGACTTTTATAGGTAAATGGAGGCAACTTGAAACCATACTCATAAGTGAAATAAATCAAACTCACATTTATAAATATTGTATTGTCTGCCTAGTGTTAAAAAAATAAAAATTAAAAACTGAAAGAATAATAAGATCCAAAATGTACCATAGATATTGTAATAATGAAAGAGTAAGAAAGTGCTCATACAGGAAGAACAACTGGGATAAAGGAAAAAAGGAAGAAAGGAAAATATTATATGTATGTAAGTATACATATATAAGTGTATGTATGCATATGTATGCAAGCTAGATAACTATACCACTAATCTCTGTTAATTCACCAAAAAGAACCAGTTGTGTTGTCATTGTTTGATTGTTTGATCATTTATTATGCCTAGATCTTGTAACCTGAAAAACTATTTCTAAGATAATATGCAACATACTAACTAGTATGAATTTCCTACTTTTTGAAATTGTATATCACTTCTATCCTTTTTTCTGCTTTGCTTTTTAAAATAAAAAAAAAGAAACTCCCATTGCCAAACAGAAGGGATACTGTAAAGTACCGACATTTATATGGCTCAGAATTTTTCTTATAAGCAGATACAAGGTTCTATTTCAGATCCATCATGATTTTTTTGTGTGTGTGCAGATTAAAAAAGAAAAAGAAAAAACTGCTAGCATTATTTCTAAGACGTGCGCAGCCTCCTGAGGTGATTAGTTTAAAATAGCATTTAGTTGGATATATGTGTTAGGATAGACCTGACTTTTACTGTCTTACTGCTTTATAATGACCTTTTATGTTACAACATGGAATGGACAGCAAGGCCCATTTCTCTTCAAACAAAAAACAAAACAAGAACAGTCAAAAAAGCCTTTTGAAGTAGGCGGATCCTTAATTAGTTCTTGATTTGTATGCATTTCAAAATGTGGATCCTTCACCCCCAGGCAGTGAACCAAACAGCATTAAATACTGGCTCTGAGTAACCTTATAGCTACCTGCTGGTTTCCTTTCCCAGTCAACATGAAGGTTCTCCTTATGATGAGGTTTCTCTCTTTTGTCACTGTCCAGAGCAAGGTCTGTTACAGAGTGTGATTTGGCCAGAACTCTAACAAGATTGAATATAGACTGGAATCAGCCAACCAACCTGGACATGTGTTCTCTTTTTTCTCCAGGTAGACATGTATGGAACAGACAGATACTAGGAAACAATGAAGCATCAGAGATGGTATTGAGTAGATAGATGCTTCTTCTTCTGCATAAATACTTGCAATAAATAAAGTATCATTCACACCTTTAGAAGCAGAGATACTGTGTGAAGGAATGATGGGAAAGGAAAACGCTATACGTAAGTCACACAGAACCTGCTGTACTCTTCTAGTGCCACTAGATTTGCTAGTTGCCCCAGACTCAATGACCTCTGAAGGCTAAGTAAATTTTACATTGAAGGACAAATGTGGAACCTGGAGAATTAGAGCGATGGAGAATCTTTCCTTAAATTTTCCTGCCATGAAATGGGACTTTTCACAGGAAAAAAAATTTAAATTATGAATTTCCATAAAAAGAACAATAGAAATCTATTTCTTCTTAGGCATTGTTTGTATGAAACCTCTGAAATTCTGCAAAATATCTTGTAAATCATTATTATTCTAGGTTGACTTAATATTTTTTTATTTTTTCTATAACATTCATGATAAGCTACGAAGAAAAAGTTACTTTATAATTTATTCCACATTTGTCAATGTAATTCTTGTATATTTCAGATTGATTTCAAACACACACCCCTCAATAACTATTTTCTGAATAAATGAGTAAGTAAATAGGTGTAAGGATGAAATAACAGAATAGTATTTCCTATTCTCTAATTCTTATTTTCAAGATTCTAACTTGACATTCAAATTTGCCTTTCGATATTATAATTTCTTTCTCAGAAAAATCTTTATTTTTTGAAATAAAATGCATTTTTCATTTGGCATTTGGCAGATCTGTAATTTTGATGCTCAGGAAACAGACATGAGGATTGCATGTTTGAGTTCAGTCTGCGCAACTTAGCAAGAACTTGTCTCAAAATAAAATGAAGATGACTGGGGATACAGCTCAGCACTAGAGCACCTGATTGCCCTACATGAGGTCCTGAGTGCCTTGGTTCAATCCTAAGACTTAGGAAAAAAAGAAAATGCTAAAAAAGGAAAGTGTTAAGAGATTTTGTATGTTGAATACATCTTTGTGCTTATAAGTCACCAGTAAACTAGAATTAGGTAAAGAGAACGGATTTTGGTATTTATTATACATCGCTTACTGTTGTTGCTGTTGTTAGTTACTAAAATTAATTTCTTTTCAAGTGTGTGTTTGGCCAAATTGAAGAATAATTATGACACACAAGCTACAAAGTACAATCCTGGAGACAGAGGCACTGACTATGGGCTATTTCAGATCAGTAGCCAGTGCGGATGCAATGATAGCAAACCCCCAGGAGCTGTTAATGCCTACTGCAGTATACTATAGGAGGGATGGGCAGGATCCATCTGGCTTTAGAGGATAGAGATTCAATATCTTTTTTTTTAAAGAGAATAAAACAAAAGAGGACAGATCTAAGCAGATCAGAACAGAACAATGTAAGCAACACAGCACTTCACAACAAGACAATTGGATATAAACAGTAGCTATCATAATGTCTCTTTCTTTGAAATAGTTGAGCTTAGCTTTACACACAATAATGTCAAACATAACAAAGTAGAATAAAACAACTCAAGAGAATGGAAGTATTGCAAGGCATCCTGAACCAAATAACCGAAGATGAAGAATGGCTGCTATTAGAGATTCAATATCAATGACAAAACTTACCATGACTCATTAAGAACCTGGAAAAACTTTACATCAACTTCTGGAAAGTGATTTTTATCCTCCTCAAAATTCCCTGGATCAAAAATTAGAGGTGGGGATGTAGCTCAGTGATAGAACAGCTGCTTAGCATACTAGAGTCGTGGGTTCCATCACCTGTACTGCATAAAATTAAAGTAAGAAGTTGGTATTACAAAAAGTTGTTATTTTTTGATATACGAAAGTTTTTGAGATGATCTATATTCATTGTGAAGGGTCTTATTCAACCTTTGTCCAAAACAACACCATTCCACCTATTTATTTAAGAAACCATATTCATAAGTGAAATAAATCAAAGTCACATTTGAACTTCCATATGGTTGTTTGATCTTTTTTGATTGTTTTTTATTATGAAACAGTCCAAATACATAGAAAACTATGTAGTAGTATAGTAAATACTCATATGCTAGTGCACTTTCCATAGTAGTTAATATATTGCCAGTTGCTTCACATATATATTGTATATATACATGCACATGCATGTATGTGTGTGTATGCATGTGTGTGTGTGCTCTTTTATGGAAAGATTTTAAAGTTAACTAGAAACAGTATGTCACTTTATCTCTAAATTCGTTAGTTTGCATTTCCAAAAAAGTAGCTTCTAGGTAATTATCACACCTGACAAATGAACTTATTATAGATTTATGTATTTGCAATGAAACTCATTTTTATGTATTTGTTTTGGATTTTTGTTTTGTTTTGTCTTGTTTTTTGATACAGGGGCTCACACTGTAATTCAGGCAATTTAGTCTTGACTCATGGTGAAACTCATTTTTCAAGGAAAAAAAAATATAGAACATTAGATACATGGCTGTCACGTGGAAGTATTGCATGGCTATACTTCCATTATTAAAGCAGAAATAACAGGTAGAATCATTAGTACAAAATAGTGCATAAATACCCCTGTGGTGGTGCACATTTGTAGTCCTAGCTCTTGGAAGGCTGAGGCAGGAGAATCACAGTGAGTTTGAGGCCAACCTGGGCTATATAGTGAGTTCAAGTTCAGCCTGAACTACATAGCAAGATCCTGTTTCAAAAACAACAACAACAAAAAAAAATATACAGGCAAGAAAAAAGTTAGCACTTCTAATCTTATTATCCAGAGATTAATAAGCATTGGTAACTTTAGTACAGTAATCATGTATATAAATATAGTTAATTATGCTTACACATACATCCAAATGTAATCATTGTTAGCTTTTTAAAAAAAACTATATTTTATTTTAAATGGTGCTTTACAATTTGCTTCATGTATCACAAATTATCTACATGTCAGCATTCAGAAATCTGTATCATTTTAAAGGGTAAACAGAATTCCACCATAAGAATATTCTGTAATTTATTGATCCAAATCTTTCTCTTAATTATATAGGTTGGTTCCATTTTCCTCCTTAATAAATTGCTATGAAAGGTCTTGCATATGTATCAACTCTCCACGATGAATATAGTCATTATGTACTACAAATGTACAAATAAAAATAAAGAAAATAAATAAATTGCTATGCACTTTATGTGAACCATCACAGGCAGCGTTTCCACGTGCAGTCACTGTTCCATCCCATTCACTGCTCCAAGCTCTTTGATTCTCCATCTGTGCTGCATCACCTCCATCACTGGACAAACTGTCCCTGTGACCTCTCATCTTAGAGAGAACACTGCATTCAACCCATGATTCCCTCCAACTACCACTGCATCCTCTGCTCCTTTTACAACTAGACTTCTAGGGGGAAAGAGGGATGAAGAGTCACCCCTCTCTACCTCCTCGCCTCCCATTCTCTTCTCACCCTTTCTAATCTGACTTCTGTCCTCATTCAGCTAACCCTGCTTGCCCATGCCATGTCCTGTGACTCCTTGGTGAAAATCCAGTGACTGTTCCCTGCTCATCTTACTCTACTTCTCAGCAACACTTAACAAGGAAACCACCTCATATTTCTAAAATTTCTTTCAGCTTCTCCTCACTTACATCCTTCCTCACAGACTGTTTCTTCTTAGTCCTTCTTGTTGGCTCCTTTGTCTGCTATTTCAGTACTAAATGTGTGAGCATACCATTTGCCAAATTTTAAATTACATGCCATGCTAAGTAATGTGATAAAATTTTGGACCTTTCTGCTCTGTCCTATGCAGATAGGAATCATCCCTTTGTCCACTCTATTCACATTCATATGCTACCTGCTTGTTAGTCACTGAGTAGCTGACTTGGTTGTCAGACTGACAGAGGCAGTATCCAATTGCTTATATTCAAATATCTTTTATTTTACTTAATATAGTCACTGGTTCATTTTATTAGTATTTATTGATAACTCATAAATGTGTATAATTAATAAATCAAATTTTATCATTGCTATGTATATGAAGAAAAAATATAGCATATATTAGGTTTGATAATTTCTGCAGTTTCAGGAATCCACAGCAAGTCTTGATATGTCTCTCCATGAATAAGAGAGCACTATTATGTTTATCTTTTCTTACCAAAATATGATTTCCAAGAGGACAAAGTGTTTTCTGCTTTTTAAAAACATGAAATGGGAGCATTTCTCTAGCATGTGTGAGGCTCTGGGTTCAAATCTCAGCACTGGATTGAGATAATTTTATTCTTTCCAAAAATTTGCAAGTAGAGAGGCCTTTTATTTTTTTCTGAGGCATTTAACAGTGAATTTTCAATTTAGTGTCCAATATCCCTGAATACGTCAGTATGTAATTTTTACAAAGACATTCTCCTACATAACTTCAAACTATCATCCAAGTCAGAAAATTTATACTGATACATTACTACAATCCAACCATCAGATGTCATTGCATCTGATGCCATTGTCCTAAAACATCCTTCAAAGCAAAAAGTTTTACTCAGAATCAGATGGTACATTTTTTTGTCTGTTTTTAAAATCTCTTTCAATCTGGATAATTTTTTTCAGTTGACATTTTTTTCTTGACTCTTTAATGTTGGCACTTTGGAAGACCAGGCTCGTCATTAAATGTCTCTAAAGTTTCTCTGTTTCTTTGCTTTTGTTTTCATTTTTTTCATTGCTGGGAATGAAACCCCTGTCCTCACACTAGGCAAGAGTTTTACTACTGAACTATATTCCCAGGCCTGAAAACCTCTTAGCCAAGAATGTTGCAGAAATGATGCTTTCCTAAGTCTTCTTTGACATCACGTAGTTCTGACTCGCCCTATCACTGTTGACATTCACTTGGAACATTTGATTAAGATGACAGTATCACTGTCTCTAGTCCCTACTGGTGGACAGAACTAGAGGATATACACTTTTAAGGTATATTTATCTCTATAGCTATCAATTTATATTGAAATTCATAAATTCACACCAAGATCTCCAATTCCCATCTCACATCACAGGATTCATTACAGTTTAATCATTTTACTATGTTTTAACTCCCTTCACAGATAGCAATAAACCTGGCATCCATTATACTAAGTATCCTTAAACTACATCTTTACTATATTAATTATTTGATGACTTTACAGGTATATAACCAATCTCCCAAATACTCTTATATCACATAAAAATGCCTTCCACACAGGCTCTGAGAGCCCTCAGTGGGCTGCTTTCTTGGATGCTTTCTTTGCCATGTTACATTTCTGGCACACTATGCTGACCTCCTGTCCTGATAGGAAAGAGGACAGAACTTTTTTTTCACTCTTTCGCATTTCCATACCCCAAACACATGATATATGCTCAAGTAAATATCAGTTAATGGAAGTAATACATTGCTGATTATTTAGTGTATTCCTCCACATACACATATACACACATATTCTGACATTTTTTTTTTCTAACTCTTTAACCCCACAGAATTCTAATATAATAGTTTGGATTGGGAGCTTCCAAATCTTGTCTGTTCCATTTTAATGTAGTGCAGAGCCCAGCCATAGGGAGGCAGCAGAGGGTTTCTACACAGGGCAATTTTAGGTTTGGCTCCTTGAATACAAGTAAAAACAAAGATGTGACCTACTCCTCAGACTATGTTTAGGACGAATGTTTAGATTATATAAAGAACAACAACAACAAGACCTCCAAAATAAAATGCTGAGCCAAAAAAACAGGCAACTGCAATGAATAGACACTTCTCAATAGAAGTACAAATGGTTAATAGGCATACGAAAAAGTGTTTGGCATCATTGGCCGTTAGAGAAATGAAAATCAAAATAACACTGAAGTTCCATGTTACACCAAAATAATGGCTATCTTCAAGAACTCAAAAAACAACGGATCCTGGCAAGGTTGCAAGAAAAAAGAACCCTTCTACATTATTGATAGGAATGTAAACTAGTGCAACCACTATGGAAATCAGTATGGAGATTCCTCAGAAAATTAAAAGTAGAGATTCCATTAAACTCATGCATATCTCCTACGGGAATCTTCCACATATAGTATAAGAATTTTATTATGTGATCCCTGTATACCCATATTTATAGCAACCAACTCATAATAGCCAAAATTGGAAACAGCCTATAAGTCTACAACAGGTGAGTAGATAAAAAGAACTTGTTATATATACACAATGGAGTAACTCAACTATAAAGAAGAATAAACTTGAATAATTTCCAGGAAAACTGAGCTCATGGTGTTAAGTAAATCAGAGACAGAAAGTTAAATGTCATATGATATCTCTTATATAAGAAATCCAAGGTATAATTAATTTAAACAGATGATAGGAAACAAGAAAATAGACTTTATTGAGATATTTGGAGAGGGGAAGGTGGAAGAAGAAGTAAAAGGAATAAAGATGTGATATGTGTGTATACTAATACCCCATGATGGAGGCATTATGTATGACAAATATATACTAAATAAAAAAGAGAAGAGAATATGAGTTTCATCAACAAAAAGTAAATCAAATTATGAGAAAAATACTTGAAAAGTGACAGCTGAGTTAGACAGTATATATCCAAGGGTCTAGATAGCCCAACACTAGAGGCTGACTGAAGAAACAGCTAGGGATTAACTGAAATGACTGAAAAGGGAAAACAATGCTTGCTGGAGATTTGTCTCAATGCTTTTGATAAATATTTTAACTATCCCAATTATGTAACATAATTAAGCCTCCAAACCAAATTCCTGCTTGTAGTCTATGAACAGAAAAAAATATACTTTGACTTTCTGTTCAAAAGAAACTCAAACCGGGTATGATGGCACACACATCTGTAATCCTAGCTCTCTGGAGGCTGAAGCAAGAGAACAGCCATGAGTTTGAGGCCAGCCTGAGATACAGTGAGTTCAAGGCCAGCCTGAACTACATAGTGAGATCCTGTCTCGAAAAAACCTATATATATGTGTGTGTGTGTGTGTGTGTGTGTGTGTGTGTACCAAAAAAACTCAATTCCTAATTTGCTGGGTGGTACTACATACCACAATTGAGCTCTTCATGTGACACTAGGTATTGCTAAACCCTACTTAATGAAATCACTGACAATGCATTTTCTCAAAAGTTGCTGACTGGAACTATTAAAAATTATAATCAGTAGTAACTATCAACTTTTAGCTGAATAATTGTAATTACTTCCATGCTTTTAAATGTTAGGTTTATAGTGTTCCTTTATTTTTCAATTTTAGGATATTGATTTCCTGCACAAAGTTTAAACTATTTCCTCCTTAGTCCCATCATCCATGACACCTTTCTCCAAAGTCCATTCTTCCAAATGTAACCGTATAGTTTTATGTTAGAGCAACACTTTGTGTTTATGTAACACTGAATACAATTACTTTCTATTCTTGAATAAGATTTTGTTTTCTTTAAAACAAACAATAGCATGATCTTTAAATCTGCTTAGTTTTCTGAGTATGTGTAATTTCTTCAACTCCCCAACTTTAGGTCTAACATTTAAATCTTTTGAGGCTTCAGACACAACTGGAATTTTGTCAATTCTATCCTTCGTAAGCAGTATCTCCTAAGAACTTTTAGCCAAACCTAACCCAGATAAGGTGCTTTCTATGCTCTCTATGCAAAATATTGTCAACCTGGCTCTTTATTTCAGGGATCACCTTATTCAGCGATCACCTTATTCTCTGCTTCATATTAGTTGCGTATCCCGACTTCACAATTTCCTTTTTCTTAGTTTGTTCCCTCATTTTAAGGGATAACATCTCCAGAACATTCCTTGAGAAAGGATGGGGCATGACAATTCTGTACACATATTTGGTTGACCTTGGCTCGGTATTAAAGACTAAACTGTAAATAATTTTCCTTCCGAATGTCGCGAGGTACTTTGCTCCCGAAATTCCAATGTTTCTACTGAGCAACCTGAAGCTCTTGATTCCAGCGCGGATTTCTTTATCCTCATGTTCTCGAGTTCACAAAGATAGCCTTGACGTGGGCCTGCTTTCACCTTTCAGCTGGCTGGCTGACAGTATCTTTCACTGTGGAAACTCAGAGTCTTAAGTTTTGAAGAACTCTGCAACCTTTTACTGGGTATTTCCTTTGCCCAAATTGTCTCGAGCTCCAAAAGCGGACCTTCCCTGTGGTTATGGCAGCAGCGGGGCGCGTGCGCGGTGTGCGAGGAGGGAGAGCGCGCGCGGCGGGGGCGGGGGCGCGCGGGCGCGAGTTCATTGAGCCTGCGCACGGCTTTGCCGTTGCTCCGCCTTCCGCTCCGCTACGCCGTGCGGTTGAGCGGCCTACCGTCTTTCCGCTGGCTGGGGCTTGGCCGTTGCTCTACACCGAGAACCCCGGTGACTTGCCCGCTTTTGGCCAGAAACCCACTTCTGGGCTCTAGCAGGAGGAGCGGAGCCTCTGAGGGGAGCGGCGACCCCGCCGACCCCGGTCTCTTTTCCTGGCGGTGGCGGCTTCTTGCGTGGGACAATATGTTCAAGAGAATGGCCGAATTTGGGCCTGACTCCGGCGGGAGAGTGAAGGTCAGTGCCCGGCCGCGCCTCCCTTCATGGGGCTCTCCCACCCCGACTCCTCCCTGCGCGGCATTGGAGGACCGCTCGGTTCCCTTTCGCGCCTTCTCTGCTCAGGCTCGAACCGAGGCACCAGGCGGTGTGCGAGTCTAAGCCACTGAGCGAAAACTGAGAGTTCATTGGGCCCCGACTCTCCGCGTCATCGCCACCTCCCATCCTGCCAGGTAGATTACGCGAGCGAGCTGGCTTGGTTAGAGCCTGTGCGGCTGTCGGGGCATCAGGCTACCCCCCGGGCTGGGAAATCCTATCTTGCTGCACTGTAGCTCCCAGCCTAGGTCTTCGGTAAAGTGGAGATGGCACCAGTTATTGTGAAACTGTAGCAAATGGTTCGTGAGCTCGTACCCCGAGAATTTACAAGTGCCGGGCAGGAAGGATTTCCAAAGTATCTACAAATATGGTATCTGGGACGTAGAATTACCGAGTTCTGGCATTCACAAAACCCCAAAGTTGTGGCTAAGATAATAAGACACGCTGAGAACATAATACAGTGCCCAGTACATAGGTAACATTTAGTGAATGTCAGTTTCTTTTGTTTTAATGAAAGTTATTTAACATATTTGACTGTGACACGTCTCCCTCCCACCTTTCTACTTCCCCTTAGTACTGTATTTAAGACAGATCCACCAAGTACTTGATACAAATCTATTTTTACCCTTTATCATTTTTTAACATACTGCAGAAAAAAATTCTCTCCAAAACACCCACTTTTGTAACAGTCCTTAATCATTAGGTAGACTTAGAGTACTTATATCGGTATCAGTTTTACGTGTTTTTTACGTTATTTTTTATTACACTGTGTATATACCTATCACTCAGTGTTTTACTATCACATACAAAACGAGAATTTTTCAAAAGTTCAAAAGCTTTGTGCTGAGATTTAATAGGATGAGAAAGAGATGCCAGGTAAAAGTTCATTTTGCCCAAGCTTTTAGGCAAGATTTTGGACTGATGGGAAACTTCTACTGTATTGAAATACAGAATAGCCGGGTGTGGTGGTGAACACCTGTAAGACCAGCACTCGGGAGGCTGAGGCAGCAGGATTGTTGCAAGTTCGAGAGCAGCCTGGGCTACAAAGTTAATTCAAAGCCAGGCTGAATTGCGAGACCCTGTCCTCAAAAAAAAAGACCCTATTTCAAAAACGACAAAAAAGAGTAAAACATTAGACTTGGGGGAAGAAGTTACAGAACTCTACTTGTCACTTTACGTGTTAGGCTCCAAAAGTATGTAAATTTCAGTCCAGGGTGACTTGAAATTAAACTTGCGTTCCTCAAATGATTTTCCACCAACAATAATCATGTAAAGTTTCAAAATTAGGATTTATTTCTCCTTGATTGCCTTGTGCTCTTCAGGACCAGTGAACTGCTTTGCATCATTCATGAGTTCTGCAAGTGTCTGGCAACTGTGTAGCAAAATTGAAATCTACTATACACTTACCCAGTCAGTACCCTTGTACTCAGGGCTTAAGCCTGAGACCTCTATGGTCACAAAAGGGTCATCAGTGGCCCTTACTGTTACTATTTTAAGTTTTCATACAAACTGCCTTCTTTTAAACTATAGTGTTTGATGTATAGGTATGGAATTTCGTTAATTGCCTAGCTACAATTTAAATTTTTTTGGTTATTTTCAGTGCTTTTCCTTATGTCTTAGTGTTGATTATATTGACACACTTTTGGGGGTACTTTCAACAATTTATTCACTGGCTTCCATTTATTTTGATACATCTTTTTCCCATAGTGATTTAGAGAATCTTTAAGCCAATATAAATATACTCTATGTTAGAGTTTCTAGTTATCCTTCTCTGCCTCATTTCTGCTTTTATTTTTCTGCCTTTGTCTAGTTTTTTTCCTTCATTCTACTGCCTGCCCCACTCATTGAGGCCTTTCTGCCACTGTTCCTAAAATCCTGGTATTTTTTTTTCTCTCTCTTTAGAATGTCCTTCAGTATTCTCTGTAGGGTTGGATTGGTGGTCACAAACTCCCCTAGTTCCTCTTTGTCATGGAAGCATCTTGTTTCTCCATTAATTTCTAGTGACAGTTTTGCAGGGTATATCAATCTGGGCTGGAGGTTATTTTCTTTCAGGGCTTGGAATACTTCGCTCCAAGCTCTTCTTGATCTGATGATCTGTGTAGAGAAGTCAGCCATGATTCTGATGGGCTTACCTTTATAGGTAATCTGTTTCTTTTCTTTGATGGCTTTTGATATTCTGTTTTTACATTGAATTTCTGGTATCTTGATTATTATATGTCTGGGTGTAGCTCTGTTTTGGTTGTAGGTGGCTAGAGTTCTGTATGCCTCACACAACCAAATGTCATTTTCTTTTCCTGTGCTTGGAAAGTTTTCCTTAATTATTTCTGTGAATAGCCTTTGTAATTTGCCTGTATGTATTCCTGCTTCTTCGTTGTATTCCTGCTTCTTCGTTCATGTTTCTTATTTTTAAATTGTAGATTCTCTTCTTCTAGCCTTTGTATTGTTACTGCCTGTTTCCTTGTTATTTTTAAGAGCTCTTTCCTTTCATGATCACACACTGCAAACTTGTCTTCAAGATTTGATAGTCTATCCTTAGTTTAAGGAGTTTTGCCAGCTTTTAATGGAGTTTTTAATTTCCTGGTAGTCTCTTTGAATCTGCTTCATGTATTCTATATTTTCTTTATGTTCTTTATCGAATGTTTCTCTCCTTTTTTTGTGTTCCTCCCTTCTTCCGTCTGTATCATCCTGAGAGATGCTTCCTGAGAGCATTTCTTTTATTACTCTAGTCATATCCTGCTTTACCTGATTTAATATTTCAGTTTTGAGCTCATCTACAAGGTCCCAAAGATATCTCTTAATGTCCATTGAAGCCATGTCTGATGTGTGTTTGCCGCCCTCAGGCTCCCTTGTTTTTCCTTCTCCTGGATCAGTGCTCTCAGGGTTCTGGGCTGGGGGCCTCCTCCTGTCTCTCTCTCCTGTCATGGCCCTGGCTTCCTCCACACAGGTTACATTGCAGGTCCCAGCCCCCTTCCCTGTTGGCCACGTTTCCTTGGAAGCACACTGGTGAGGGAACTCCATCCTCTCCTGCTTGTTCTTTTCACTGAAGTGTAAGCAGCAGCTGTGTATGCCTGCCCCTCCCCACCGGGCCAGCCAAACTTCAAGTGCCTTTACCCGGTTAGTGGGTGCTGGGCACAGGGAATTGATTTGGGACGGCTCATTGGGTCCCGGCCAGGGGCATGGCCCAGTCCAAGCAAATCCTATGAATCTGGGGAGGGAGGAACCAACTGAAGTCACTGTTGTTCCCAGTTCAGGCTCCTACTGCCTGATTCCAACATGTCACCCATTTAGTCGCGCCCTTCCTGTGGGAGGGGGAGGTCTCATTCCCAGCATTGACTGTGGATTAATGAAGGTCCCTTCGCTGGCTCTGCTCTTTGTTGGGCTCACCAACCCCCGACTTCAGTGCTGCTGTGCTTCCTGTGGCGGTGGGAACGAGTTTGGGTGGCTCTGCCAGCTGGCATGGATTCAAGCTGATGCAAACTTGGCGGGTCACCGCAAAAACGCTGTGCCCCGTAATTTTTAGCTGTTTCATTTGTAGTCCCGAAGTATTTGACGAGCTTTTTTACGTTTTAATTTCTTCCTGTGTCAAGAGGATCCATCTTCCTCTGTCTGGGTCTCCCCAGGGTATTTTATTCTGGCACATCTGTTGTTTCTCCCAGGAGGCTTTGTATTTTGTTGCTCACTGATCCGCCATCTTGTCCGGGTTTTTTCTAATATGGATTAAAGTAAATGTGTAACTTGTAAACTGCAATTTTTATTTAAATACCTAGTTTTCAGGTTCATAAATGCCTTATGTGGTGATTTAAATGAAAACATTGTCAAAGGGGAAATTAATTAATCTGGTGTTCAGTTATTTGTGTTCATATGGAATGAAATGTTGCAGTTTGAGTTGAGAAAAATTCCTGTTTTAACTGAACTCTAGGTTGTGAGACTGCTATTTCTTTTGCACTCAGTGTGAGAATCATATCCCTGAACCAAGGAGCCACCTAGCGACTGCCACTCCTTAAAACAAGCTTCAGGGCTCTATTTAGTTAATGGTACAATATTTATTGATTTTTTTAAACTATTTTTCTTTTAGGGGGTTACTATCGTTAAACCAATAGTTTATGGTAATGTTGCTCGATATTTTGGAAAGAAAAGAGAAGAGGATGGGCATACCCATCAGTGGACAGTTTATGTGAAACCATATAGAAATGAGGTAGGTACTTGTTTTTCCTGTAACTTTTTTCAGAGCTATAATTTGTCCTGCTTGAAGATAAACTTTATAAACTTCTTTCATAGTAACTTTCTGATAAAATTAGCCTTCCCCAACAAATTAGAAGAATAAAGTGAGAATTGTCATCTTTGTTTGATGTGGTAATAGACCAGAGAATATACAAGCAGATCTGCTATAAACTCTGGTTACTGGTGACTTTGTTTTGTGGTTGAATCTCTGTTGCCTTGAAAACAGCCTGTAGATTGATATTCAACAGATATTTATTGAATGAATAAATTATTCAACTCATGTATGAAAATAGTGTTATTCATTATAGCCAAAAAATGCAACAATCAACATGTCTGTCAGTTGATGACTATGAATAAAATGTTGGATAGTCATGCAGTGAAATATTAGGCAATAAAAAGAAATGAAGTACTGATACATGCTTGCACATGTATGAAAATGATATTATGCTATGTGAAAGCAAACATAAAATGGCATTTAGTGTACGGTATCATTTACATTAAATGTCCAAATGGGCAAATCCGTAGACATATATCCATAGTTAAATTTCCTCTTTCTTTTTTTAGAAAAGTTACCATGTTTTTGAACCAAGTTATGTATACCTGCCTAATTTTTAATCTTCCCCTATTCTATCTCTGTGGCCTTGTTTGTACTTTAGCATTTTCTTATACCCTTCATTCTACAAGTACTAGACTACTCTCAAATTGATTATTTTCATATGAACCCTTACACCTCTACACCCATTCCTTCCTACTTAGTTATTCCTGTTTATCCTTTTAGGTCTTAGATCAATTGTCATTTTCTTTTGAGTTACGTTCAGTCTCCAAAGACTGAATTAGGTGTCCATTCTGTGCAGTTTTGCCTGATGCCTTCATGGCACATTATGTGGAGTGCAAATTTTACAGTCTTTTCCCTATTTTACAATGAATTCCAAGTGCCTGAGGATAAGACTATTTTATTTATCATTGTATAGTAATTATCTGGTGTAGCAGTATTAGTAATTGCTCACATATTTGTAGAAGAAATGATAGAAATATTTCCAAAAGACACTTCAAAGATACTTACAGAAATCTACATCACAAAAAATTCTTACACTGTAACAAATGATAAAGCAAGTTATCATTATAGTACAATACCAACATAATTATTTAACTGCATGTAGACATAAACATATAGCAAGAACCCTGAAAACATAAAGGTAGTAAATGTTACTACTGAGTGGAACTGTGCTATTTTGTATTTGCTGTTTCTTTCTAATGAATTATGTATTTTTAAAAACCACTTTACTGACAGAAGCTCTTTTATGTGCTAGAATTAATAATGTACTCCTGTGGTTCAAAAATATTAAGAAAAGTAGTTTTATATTCAACAGTTTTAGGTTGCTTTGAATTTATTATTCTTAGTTTCATGGAATATAATTGTGTTCTTTAAAGCTGACTATAGATTTGCTTTGGTTTATATGATTATTTCAGTGAAACTTCAAGAAATTTATTGTCTTTGGAAAAATCAAAACTGAGAGTATTATTTATTAAGGTATATAACAACAAGGTTTACAAAACAAGTGAATGGGGAAATATATATTCCTACATATTGTGCATTTTGAAAGAATTTAACATAGGTTTCCTTTGTTTAAAAAAAAGCAAAACCAGGTATTACTTCCCAATTCATGTTTTTAAAAAAAATAAATTCCATAAAATTTGAAGGAAAATATATTTTATAAAATTAGGTGTATATGGGGTTGGGATTTAGCTCAGTGGCTTAGGCACCTACCTGGCAAGCACAAGGCTGTGAGTTCAATCCCTGGTACCAAAAAAAAAAAAAAATTAGGTATATATGGTTGAGTGTTATTTTTATTCTAGTTTTCATATGTGGATGATAGAACTAATTAATTTCTTTGTGTTTTAGGATATGTCAGCATATGTGAAAAAAATCCAATTTAAATTACATGAAAGTTACGGCAATCCTTTAAGAGGTATTGTACAATCTTGATTCATAATATACAAAGTTAAAAGAGCAAAGAAAATAAATCAGTAATTTATAATTTTTCCCCCTTTCTCTTCAGTTGTTACTAAGCCTCCATATGAAATTACTGAAACAGGATGGGGTGAATTTGAAATAATCATCAAAATATTTTTCATTGACCCTAATGAAAGACCTGTAAGTAATATTTGCAAATAGAAAATAGAATTTTTATCAATTTAAAAATGTAATAATACTGAATGAATAACTAGTTTCATTTAGATGTACTTTATATGAATTAATGGCATGATGTATCTTGTCATAAGCTAAGGTTTTTCCATTTTTAAATGCTTTTCAAAACCTTTTTTCCCTTTTCAAGTATAGAAGAAAAAAGATATAATATGAACATTTATTGGAAACCAAGGAAATCAGGTAATTGCTGCAGAAAAATTTTTAATTCATTTCATTCTTAGAAATAAAAAGGGTGAGGTGATTTGCGGTCTGAAGGGAATATTCATTGTGTTATACTTGAACCCTTAGGAACAGTGTTTTTGTTTTTCTAGCAGCTTTATCTTACTCATGATGACTCATTTATAATCACTGATTTTTTTCATCTCTTGACTTTCTCCATGCTTTCATTTTGATTCTTAAGCAACTTCCAGAGGTTGGTGATAGTCTTCATTTTAGAGATGAGGATTTTAAGACTGAGGGGTCAAGCCCTGTGATCAGAAACTCTCAGTTAATTTTAGGTGAGCTAGTTTTTGAACCAAGTTATGTATACCTGCCTAACATTCTATAGCAGTGATAGTGAGGCTTTTAGCACTTTCAGTGACAATAGTCTGGTGCTGCACGAGTCTCATAGGTTTGCCACTGCTACTATAGTGTTTTCTTTTGATTACTAAAACCACTAAGACTTTTTTAAAAATACATCTGTACATGAGTCACAACTCAGCCATAACTCTTACATGGTTGGGAATGAGATTTAACATTCACTATTAATTTTACTTCCTCTCTCTTTTTTTTTAATTTTATGGTACTGAGGATTGAACTTAAGAAGTCTGCACTTCATACTGAGCTTTTAGTTTTTTGTTATAACATAACAAAGATGCCTAGGGTAGGCTCAAACTCTCAGTCCTCGTGCCTCAACTTGCTACTTTCTGAGATTGCAGGGCTAGGCTACTACCCCCGACTCAGTCACCATCTTAATCTTGTTAGAATCAGCTCATTCCTTTGAATACTAAATATTTACATTTTATCATATTGCATTGCTAAAATTGTATGTGATTTTAAAGGAGTATAATATCACGTGAGTCTGTGATTCAGAGATACATCAGAAATATCTGAACTTCTGGATCTTTTCCCCTGGAAAATCTGATTCAGTAGATTTTGGAGTGTTACCAGTAGCCCAGGTAATTTGATACACAGTGAGGACAGGGACCCATTGGCATATGCTTTATTCTTCTTATATAGAAATTCATGCAGTACTCTCTTAAATGAGAACCTAGTTTGGGTTTGCCTATCACCAGTATAAAAGACTGATTTCTTTTTTTTTTTTTTAATTTTATTTTAAAGAGAGTAAAACTAAACATAACAGAGAACAAAGCAGATCAGAAGAAAACAATTTAAGTAACAGATTTCAAAGCAAGACAACAGGAAATCATCACTAGCTATCATATTGTTAGAAGACTGATTTCTGTCATTAAAGAGAAGCATTCTTTTCAATTTGGTGGTAGTTCCAGTTTGGTACTTTTATGCTTCCTTGAACTTTTTACTGATAACATTATACATTAATTTTCTTTTCTCCTAAATAAACATTTATAGCTCATTTAAATATTTTTCATGTATGAGGTTTCCATATCCACCAGTGTATTCTTCTAGAACACTCTCACATGTACTGTGTATCAAGAAATTGTGAAATACCTATCATTTACAAGATATTGTTTAAAGGTTTGTGAAAGATACAAAGATGAGACACTACCTGACCTCAGTGAAAATAGTTTATTAAGGAGACGAGTGCACAGATTTCAGCATACATTAAGAAGAAAAGAAAAGAAGGCCAGGATGGTCTAAAACAAAAGCTCCTTTTAACTTTGTAAGATTGCTTTATTTTTCTTTTTTGGCAGTATTGGGGATTGAACCCAGGGCCTCATGCATGCTAAGCAAGCACTCTGCCCACTTAGCTGCATCCTCAGATCCTCTGTTTTAATTGTGCAGCTTTTTCTCTCATCATTTCTTTGTTAGTAGTAAAGAAGTTGTGCTCCTAATCTGTTGTCCTTACCACACTCCCAACAACTGGAAAATGTATCTGAAAGAAATTATTACATCTTGTAACTTCTTTATGAGACAGCGTTTCTTAGAAAGGTAAACTAATATGGCGTATGACACCTCCATACTGATTAATCTATTGCATGTATTCCCACTCAAATGTACATAGGCCTAAATTTCATTCTCTAAAAAGTGTTGTAATGTTTCTTTAGTGTAGTGGTACTATTGCACTTCAGTAGTTGACTCACACAGAAGATAGTTCTTATAAAAGTTTATTTAACATACAAAAGAAAGACATGAGTAACATCATTTATTTCTGTTCACTTTTATCCCATTTCTAAACTGTTCAGAAACAAAATGCTTGTCTCTAAAAGCTGAATACTATGGTCCAGTTTTGTTCTTGGAAAGAAGAATTTCTAGGTAGTTATAGACAGTTTCATTGCTCTAGGAATTGTCATATAGCATTCACAATGAAAAACATCTGTCTTATTTTTTTTTTATTACCTATATCTGTGTAAATGCCTCTGGAAGTCTGAATAGTACATACAGAAAACAGTTTTATGATGTAATTTTAAAATTTTTTTTTATTTAAAGAGAAAAAAAACAGGATAGAAATATTACAGAATTTCAAAAAAAAGATAAACAGTAAGAAATCACTAGTTGATAAATTACATATTGTTCTTTTAGATGTAATTTTTCAAGTTACAAAATTAAAGCACACAAAGTGGACACTCAAGCAGTGAGACTGCAAACAGATCTGTTCAACAATCTAACAAGAACCTAGAAATATGGTTATCAATTCCACACACCTAAACATACATGCAGGTATATCTTTTATAGCACTTCCTATTTCCTCTTTTTTACAATAGCAATTATACATTTTAAAAATTTTATTTAAAGAGAAGAAAAAAAGCAAAACAGAAAAAAAGGGTAGCAACAATACAGAATTCTAAAGGAAAGAAAGAAAAAGAAAGGAAAAAGAAGGGGGAAAAAAACCCACTAAGAAATCAATAGTTTATAAATTACATATTGTCATCTTGGATGTAGTTGTTCAAGTTACAAAGTTAAAGGATACATAGTAGACATTCAGACAGTGAGACTGCAAACAGTTCTGCTTAAAGATCCAGCAAAGATTCAGCAATATGGTCATCTAATATTTTTATTTATAAAGTCAGATGCACAAGAGATTTTTGTTTCATAAGAGTACTATTTTAAGAGATTTCTTAAATATAGTTGAAGTCCTCATGTGTTAGCTTCCTAGTATCACAGCCTGGCTGCCGAGGGGAAGATCTTTGCTTGCCATTTTCAGCTTTTGGAAGCCTAAGGAGTACCTTGGCTTTTGACAATATAACTCTGATCTCTGCCTCCGCTGTCACATGGCCTTGGTGCCCTCTCTATCTCTGTATCTCTTCACATAAGGATTTCATACTGGTTTAGGTCCATCTTAATGACTTCACCTTAAGTTAATGACATTTGCAAAGACTTTGTTTCCAAGAAAGGTTGTATGCACAAGTACCAGGAGTTAGGACTCCAATATATTTTGGGGGCCACACTCTTCAACTCACCAACTTCTTTTCTCATCTTCCATCTCTTCCCCAGGAAAACCGCTTTTTTTTTTTTTTAACAGTTGTTAATTTTACTTCCTTTAGAAATTACCCCTGTGTGTCTCATATGGTTAAACTTCTTTTAATTTTGAATTTTTTAATTTTAAGTAATACTTTCAATTCCGAATGATGCTATATAATCCTTTTTTCCTTGTATTTGCAAATTTTTCTTCATTTTGCTGAAGGAATTTTTTCACAAAGGATGCTTGAGAAGTAAACTTTTATTAACGTCATTGCCGATCTGAAAATGTCTTCATTTCTTTTCCATACTTGATTGCTGGGATGAATAATTGTAATGTCAAGGAGGGAGATGTACTTTGTTGTCCATGAAAATAAAAGAAGGGAGGTTCAACAGGCCCCGCTATCTATAGCTTCTTGATTTCACTGCCAGCTCAATTTGGAACCTCTCTAGGGCTCTAAAGAGCTCTGTTTCTCACCTATGAAGTAATTTTCTTCATTAAGATTTCAAGCTGTAGTTTTTCTGTATTATGATTTATTATCCTACTATAGCATCTTTGGCTATTCTAAAAATTTGTCAAATTATGATTTGGTTTGATTTGGTTTGTCTTTTTGAGACAGAGTTTCACTGTGCCATTCAGACTGGCCTTGAATTCACTTTATAGCCCAAGCTGGTCTTGAACTCACAGTAGTCCTCCTGCCTCAGCCTCCCGTTTGTTGGGATTAAAGGCTTGCACCACCACACCCAGAAAATTATGTGTTTTTAAATGGTATGTACTTCATGCTGCCTCATTTTCAGATTGTACTTTTTTTTTTTTATGGAAATCTATGTGTTTCTCTTCTCTCTTTTCTATATTCTTTTTTTCCCCTCAGTCTGGAGATTGAACTCAGGGCCTGTGTATGCTAGGCAAACACTCTACCACTAAGCTGTACCTACAGCCCCTTCTGTACTCGTAATATACTATCCTGAACCTAGATGATGTTCTTTAAGCAGGATACTCCCACCAGCCACTCATATCCAGAGAAGTTTGACATTTGTGTAAGTTGAGGTAGACTTATCTTTAAGGGTAGTTAATGATGCTTGTTCAGATTCACTTGCAAGAATTCGTGTATTTTCCTACCTCTTCAGATTACTCTTCCCTGTTCCATGATTATTTTGAAGAGTAGTATGTCCTTGTAATGATACTAGCTACCCTTTTGGAAAAAAAATTTTTGAGACCTTTGGTTTATACAACTTCAACATGAACTCTTTTGTTTGCCAACTGTGTTTTTATTTTGCTAAAATAATCACATTATGCTGCAAAGTGTTTCCTTTGATGTCTTATAACACCTATTTTTAAGTATTTGTAGACATGGTGCTCTTGTCAAAATGAACTATTACTGACCAACTTTATGTTTACTTATTATGTCATTTATGTAATAATCCTGGTAATCACCTATAGTGAGCCCTTCGCAGACCTTGTCCCAGTCCAGGAAGTTTATATTTGCAATCCTATGGAAAAGTTATTGGAATTCTAGACAGTTAATACAATCTACCACTTCCAGTGCAACTCACAGGGAAAATAAAAACACTAAGGCATATCAGTGACTGTGGAGAGTCAAGGGAGTCCTAAGTCCAGCTGGGGTGACAGTTAACCAGAACAAAGACCTCAACCCAGGTCTAAACCCAGAAGGGAGTGGCTCCAGGATAAGTGACTTTTGAGGATGAGTGACTGAAAATAGTGAGAAGTATATGAGTGCTGTGAACTGGGCTAGGTAAAAGGCCTGAAATCAACTCTACAATATACAGAGAGAATGGTGTGCAGAAAAAGTAATCTGCATAACACAATGTGAGGTGGTGTCAAATGTTCTGGGGTCTGTGCTTCAGCTCTGATGTGTAGTCTTTTATGCCCTGGGAAGTCAGCCTCTTATCTCAAGCCTCAGTCCCAGCCAACAGCCTCGCTCTCCTTCCCACCTGGCTCACACATTTTTGGGGGACTTTTGGGGGTGGGGAAACATAGACCTGTCACCTTGCTTCAAAGACCAGACATCATTCTACCAGACTGATTTACATTGCTTAAAGCCCTTTGAAGGGGATAAGGGAAAAATCCTAGCAAGCTCTGTGCGTATTAATACATGGAAATAGGGCCAGGTTTAGCCAAAGTGGAGATGATTGCTTTTCTTTCAAGGAGCTTCATCCAGGTATTCCTCCACAGTCACCAAGGAGAATGTCTTGCTCCTGTTAAATATTTTAGTATTGGTTACTTCTTTTTAAAGTATCAAATATTTTCTTCCCACAGTGAATTGGTAAGTTCTAATCTTCACAGACAACGATTAACAACTAGTCCATTTTCACTTATTTAAATAAAATAATTCATATTTTGATTCCCAAATTTAATTTTCATAGCTGTATCTTGTATTATTTTTGTATATACTTGCTCTCTAGAGATGCTTGTGTGCTGCTGGAGGTGGGGTGTATTTGTCTTTTTGTTTGTTTTTTTGGTGCTACTGCTGATTGAACCCAGGAATTTGTACCTGCCAGAAGCTATATTTCCAGCCTATTTAGAGATGCTTAAATAGGTCCTTTCTTATCCTTCTTCAAAAATTCATGTTAAGTAGATGCATATGGATGGTGCTACTTAGGAATAAAATAGAAAAAATAGAAGTGCAGAGTTTGGTGATTTGCCACAATAAATTTCAGTTGAAAGAAGATCCAAGTTTGATATGTTTACTAATTCCAGTCTCTAATTTAGTTTTTAAAATGAGTTTTTCATGATGATGATGAAAACCACTGTACAGATAAGACATCTGTTTTTATTTTACAGGTAACCCTATATCATTTGTTGAAGCTTTTTCAGTCAGACACCAATACAATGTTGGGGAAAAAGACAGTTGTTTCAGAGTTCTATGATGAAATGGTAAGATTTTTATAGAGAGAATTTAAAAGCAGTTTAAGTTGGAGAACTTTGGAGTTATTAAGCTTTTTCTCCATTCTATCCCTGAAGATATTTCAAGACCCAACAGCAATGATGCAACAATTATTAACAACATCTCGGCAGCTAACGTTAGGGGCCTATAAGCACGAAACAGAATGTAAGTGCCATGTATTCATTCATACTTAATCCTAAAAACTGATGTGTAATGATGAAAGTATTATTTGATTATTGGGTATTAATATATATTTTTTTAATGATATAGGCGAATTTCCTAGGACTTAAAAAGCTAAGTATAGTGGCACATGCCTGTAGTCTTAGCTACTTGGGAAGCCGAGGCGATAAAATCACAAGTTTGGGCTGGGGCTGTGGCTGAATAGTGGAGATCCTGCCTTGCATGCACAAGGCCCTGAGTTCAATACCCAGCACCACAAAAAAAGAAAATTAAAAAGTCTAGTTTAGGCACTGTTGTGAGACTCTGGCTCAAAATAAAATTTCATAAAGAGGGCCAGAGATTTAGCTCAGTGGCACCAGTGCCTGCTTAGTAAGCGCAAGGTTGTAAGTTCAATCCCTGGTACCCCCTGCCCAAAAAAAGAAAGAAAATTTCATGAAGGGTTTGGGATGTAGCTGAGTGGTAGAGCTTATGCCTAGACTGCACAGGCTTATGGGTTTGACCCCTAGTACTGGCCTCCCCGCCAAAAAAAAACCAAAAGTGGCAAAGTAAATGTTATGTAGAACATGTGAGAAGTATGTTTTAAGTTGTTCCCATAGGTAAAATCCTCTCACAGTCTGAAATAGTTTCTATTTTATTTTCTAATTACATTTAATAAGTGTAGCTTTACTAGTTTTACTTAACCGATCTGTGCTAATAAAATCTGTGAAGAACTTGGCGTAACATAGCAATTCTTTTATATACTAACAGCTTTTATATACTTTATCTCATGTTTTCTAGCTATGTCATTTTATATAGAGATTTCAGATAATCTAGAGTATAGAATACCTAAATTCTATATTGATAATTATATTTCCATTGTAAGCTCATGTGGCATCAGAATCCTCTACACCTCACTTCATTCATCTGCTGGCATTCATTTACAGTTGGCATTCAAAATAAAACCTATTTCAGGGCTGGGAATTTAGCTCAGCGACACAAGCGCGCCTGCCTAGCAAACACGAGGTCAAGAACCCGATTCCCAGTATCAAAAAAAAAAAACTATTTCATACCTGTGTTAACAGAGATGTCACTGATCATTCAGTCCTTCCTTCAAATTTATAAGATATGTAAAATAATGCCAGGCTTGGTAGTGCATGTCTATATTCCCAGCACTTTGGGAGGCTGAGGTAGGAGGATCACTGCAAGTTTGAGATCAGCCTGGGCTACAAAGTGAGTTCAAGGCCAGCTCAAACTGCATAGTGAAACACTGTCTCAGATTTAAAAAAAAAAAGTACATTACACCTTGATTGGCAACTGTCAGCTTGGTATTGTTCTAGGTGCTGAGGACAAAACAGTGTCCAGTCATATAAAAATCTCTCTCCTCATGAAATATACATTCTAGCAGGAAGATCACCAGTATTAAATAAAGAGAACAGTAGAGTATCAGGTAGTGATTGGGTGCTGTAGAGAAAAATACAGAGCAGGCAGCGCTTCTGGTGGGAGATAATGATCAGAATTTCAAATAGGTCAAGAAATGTTTCCTGGGATTGTAGCATTTGGGGACCTAGAGGAGTAAAATAGTAATCTGAGAGATGAGAATCTCCTGTCAAGGGAGATGTAGGGGCAAAATCCCTGAGATGAGAGAGTGCCTGAGTGCTGGGCCTGGCAGCACAGTCTTGTAACCCTAGTATTCAGAAGGCTGAGGCAAGAGGATCACTGCAAGTTTGAGACCAGCCTCAACTACACAACAAGACTTTGTCTCAAAAAAAAAAAAAAAAAGGGATCCTGCCGGGCTGCCTGAGAATCAGCCAGGAGGCCTACATGGCTGAACAGACTGGGGAAAAAAGGGTAAAGGAATGGGAGGTGAGACCAGAGAAGTTGATGGGGACTAGGTCATATAGGGACTTGTGGGTAACTGTGGGGATTTCAGATTTAACCAATTAGGGGGAGAGGGGAAAGGGAAAGGGGATGGACAAAGGAATTAAGAGCTGTGATATGTGTGGACCAACTCCCCACAAGGAATGCAAGCATTATGTACTATATACAGGTACTAATAAAAAAAATTTTTGATAATGAGAAAAAAAAAAACAAGAGTGGATGTTAAGTCTTTTATGGGTGTTGAACAGGGGCGTAATATCCAACCAACATTGACCACTCTAGCCATTGTGTTGAAAAGGAACTCTAAAGCAGAAATGGTAGAAGCAGAAAATAGGTAGTTAGGAGGCTGTTTCAATACTTCAAATATGATACTGTTTAGGCCAAAGTGGTAGAAGCAGTGAGAAGGGAGTCAGGTTGTGGAACTATTTTGAAGATAGGTAAAATAGATTTGAATAATAAACTATAAGAAGAAAATGAACAAAAGACAACTTAAGGTTTTAGGCCTAAGAAATCCCTTCTATCCCCCACCCCCCAAAAAAGGTCATTGCTTTTTGTAGACATGGAAAGTCTGGGTAGAGCAGGTTGAGGTGAAAGATTAAGACTGCAATTTTGGACATACCAGATGTGGAATGGCTGTAAGATATGTAATTGGATGTGTTCAGAGGTATTGGTACCAGAAATTCTGGTATTAAAGGAGCGGTCCAAGCAGATGATAATAAATTTGGAAGTTAATAGTATATGGATGGAATTATAAACTGTGAGATCAGATGGTATCACAGGCACAATGAAAGATAGAATGGAAGTCCAAGGACTGTTTAGAGCCCTGGATCACTCTTAACATTCAGAGATCAAGGAGATGATCAACTAACAGAATTAGGGACAAATGGCAGGTATGAAGAAAGAAAAGACAGGTGTATGTCATGTCCTGGAGCTCAGTGAAGGAAGTGGGTCATGGACTAGAGTCATCAAGTGTGTCTAGTATTCTTTACATGTCATTAAGGTGACGATGAGACAGTGGAGATGCCACAGAGAAGGTCCTTGATCTTAAAAGAGCAGTGTAAGAACAGGAAGGACAGTCGATATGGGTAGGAAACAGTGAGATGAAATTGGAGACAGGCATCAAAGACAAGCCTGTCATGAGCTTGGCTGTAAAGGGCAGCGGTAGCAGAAACTGGATATGGGATTAGAGAGTTGGTTTTTGCTTTGGAAGATTTTTTGTTTTTTGTTTTTCCTGAGGGAATAAACTAGTTTATCCTAGGGCAGAAAAGAGTGACCTAAAAAAGAAGGCATGGAAGGATAGTAATGCAGGGTATATGGGGTTTTATACTTAACCACTAGTCATTGTTGCAAGATTTATATTTTCATGATATACAGTTTTGTCAACAGTCATTGAAAGTTTATATACTTGTTTCTGTCTTTAAAAATACTTGCCTGACCTACTTGGTCGTGAACATAAAATAAATACGTGTATGATCATTTTGAAAAGATAAAAAAGCATTTATTTACTGTCTTAATTTTGTTAGTGGTCACTTTCTCTACTTAGTAGATCTTTTTTCTGTAATGCCATAAATGTATCTAGTTCATAGAAGAAATGTCTAAAATGTATCTAGTTCATAGAAGAAATGTCTAAAATTGAAGTCAGCTTTTTTTCGCAGCATTTTTATATTTTCAGCAAAACTAGTATGTTGAATTCACATATAATAAGTAGATACAAATATCTTTTATGGAAAGGTTATTCCATAAATCTAATTTGATGTGTTAAAGCTTATATATAGACCTGTATATATATAACATATTAGAATTTATATATAAATTTGAGAAGCTTTTAATCAATAAATCACGTTTTATATTATCCTCAGTTCATTTTTTAGCAGTATCAAATAAGATAGAGAAAGATAATTCCATCAGTGGTGTTGATACATTTGGTAAGCTTCTGGGAGGACAGTTTGCTTAGTAGTGTTTGTCAAAACAAATTTCTAAGATAATTAAGTATTTTTAGAAATGTTTTGGGTTTGTTGTTGGTAGTGGTGTTTTTGCCATGCCGGAGATCAAGTACAAGGCTTTGTACATGTTAAGCAAGTGCTCTACCACTGTATTACATCATCAGTCTCTCAGTCAACCTGTTTTTTAAAAAATTAGAGAAATTACTGTCTACCTGGCCTAGGGAGAACTTCTTTCGCGGGGAGGGTTGAACATAGCTTTGCACTGAGATATCTTCTCAGCCCTTTATTTGTTTATGTTTTGGGGAATTTTTGTTTTCTGTCTTGCTAAATTGCCCAAACTAGGCTAGGTATGGTGACACACACCTGTAATCCCAGCACTAGGGAGGCTAATGCAGTAGGATCTCTGCAGGTCCAAAACCTGGGCTACAGTCATCTTTAATGACATGTAAATAGTACTAGACACACTTGATGACTCTATTCCAGGCTACCTGAACTTCGTAGTGAAACCCCGTCTCAAAAAAGCTAAGCAACATAAGCACCTGTCTAGCAAGTGCTAGGTCCTGAGTTTGGTTCCTGGTACCATTTAAAGAAAGAAAGAAAGAAAGAAAGAAAGAAAGAAAGAAAGAAAGAAAGAAAGAAAGAGAGAGAGAGAGAGAGAGAGAGAGAGAGAGAGAGAGAGAGAGAGAGAGAGAGAGAGGAGAGAGAGAGAGAGAGAGAGAGAGAGAGAGAGAGGAGAGAGAGAGAGAGAGAGAGAGAGAGAGAGAACTAAAGAAAAATAAAATTACCGTGAGTTGCTGAAGCAGGACTTGAATTTGCGAAATTATTGCCTCAGCTTCACAGAATCCTGGTATTAGAGGCATGTACCACTACACCTACTTTAGAGTAGACTCTAAATTTAAGGAGATAAAAAAAAAAAATATTAGAAGCAGGGCAAAAAGTAAGTTTTCAGAAAATAATGGCAGAGGATTAATATCTTTATTTTTAAAAAGAAAATCCCTACCTAGAATGCACAAGTCCCTGGGTTTGATCTCTAGCACCACAGAAACAAAGACAACCCTGATATTGATAAATATAAAAAATTTAAACTTCAATAGATTAATAGGTAAAAGACATGAATAGATGGGTAGAAAAAGAAGTAGGAAATATTTGTTATTGTTAGTAATTTGAAAAATGCAAACCAAATAGTAATATGTAACTGTATTTCTCCTATCAGATTAGCAAAAGGAGTTTTAGAGGTGAGGTAGGGTGGTTTGGTTTGATTTGGTTTGGTTTAGTTTTTGAGACATCTCACTATGTAATCCAGGCTAACCAGAAAGTTACAATCCTCCTGTTTCTGCCTCCCAAATACTGATACCACTACACCCAGCACACAAAAGAAATTCAAATAGAATTACAAATAACTTTTTAAAAAGATAAATGAACATTTATTCAGAGTTTATTGTATATAAGACAAAGACAAATGCTTTTAACTTGCTGAATATCCATGACAACCCTAGGAGGAAGGTACTATAATTTACTTGCCTGCATTTTGTAAGTAGATACCCTAGGGAGGTTTCATAACTTGCCCAAAATTACCCAGTGGAGCCTGGATTTAAATACAGATGTGTTCTCTTAACTAGTAAGTTGTTCTCTCTGTTTGTAAAAGGCTCATATTGGCTGGGCATGGTGGTGCCTGTAATCCCAGCACTCTGGAGGCTGAGGCAGGAGAATTGCTGTGAGTTCAAAGCTACCTGGGCTACAAAGTGAGTTCAAGGCCAGCCTGAATTGCATAGTGAAATCCTTTCTCAAAAAGACAAAAAAAAAAAAAAAAAAGGGGGGCTCATATTATAGTCTGTTCCTAACCAGTAAGTTAAAGTGATTGTACAAAAGTAACAGTTCTTTAGATTGTTTTCCTCTAATTGAGACTTCATTGAGAAATTTAAAAAAAAAACAAAAAAACAAAAAAAAAACTTTTTAAATAAGCATTTAATATTATAGGAAGCAGAACTGGAACAAGTTAAGGAAATGTTAAAATATTACCCTCCAGGATCTCATTGCTGTTTAACCCAGGTCTCCTTCCAGATGTATCATACCCTTCAGAGTTCAGCAGTCATCAAAAATAAAGTATTGTGACTCAATTGTACACAAGAATCTATGTTATATCTACAGTGAATGCTGTCTTGACAATTGTGTTAAATCAGGTCTCCCTGATCATATTTAAAACTCCTTGTTAAAATCATACAGGACTCCTCATGGTTTTCCAAATGTATATATGGTATTTCTAAGATCTGCCATGTCTTATTTCATCTATGTCATCCTTTTTTTTTTTTTTTTTTTTGTACTGAGGATCGAACTCAACCTCATGCTTGCCAGGCAGGCACTTGTACCACTGAGCTATATCCCTGGCCCTTCTTCTTTGTTCTTTAAAACTCAGTCCAGATTTCCTTGATACTCTTTCCCTTCAATGTGAATCCCCATGATTATCTCATGACACTGTGTTGTACTTTTTTTCTTGCCTCCTACCTCTGTACTCCAGCAGCTAACAAAGTATCACTCTATTATTTTTTCAATGAAATGACAGAAAGGGTAAGGGGACAAAAATTTCTGTGTAGTTAAAATAAAAAGCAATGTAAACAAAGTCTAAAGAGAGACACTCTGAAAAAAATGTTCTACCCATATCACAGATGACTGATACATAAAGCATTCCTGCAGATCAACAAGGAAGGCCAGTGACTAATAGAAAAGTGAGGAAATAAAATTGGCCAGCCTTAGTAAAGAATATTAAAACTATTACTTTTTAAAATAATTTATTATTAAAAGTATTAAAGTACTCTGAAATAGTGTTTTTAGCTTTGAGATTAAAACCAACATACTAATGCAGTAGGGAAGCAGATATATAGTGACAGTGGGATTGTAAATTTGTAGATCCTATAAGACAGACTTGACATTCTTCCAGAATTACAAGTACAAAGAGCCTTTAACCTAATGATTTCGCTTACAGGAATTTATCCTGCAAGTCTACTGAAATGATTATGTGCAGCATATACAGTACCACATTGTTATAATAGGAGGAAATGGAAACACTCTGAATGTATTATCAGCAGGAAGGAGACTTAAGTAAATTATGTATCTATGCAGTGCAGGTTGTCTACAATCATTTGAAAGAAGGAGGTAGCTCTGCAAATAAGACAGTAGCCAAATGCAGAACAATTTGTAATGTATAATACCAAACGATTTATGTTGGAGAGAAGAAAATGGAACCACATGAGCTAGCAGAGAACAAACAGTTGTATGGCTGAGAAGTGCATTGGTTAGTAGGGGTCGGGGACTGGGATACTTTTCATTGTCTTCCTTTTTGAATCCTGAATGGATTCTCTTAATCTTTTATTGGCATGTTCTACCTGTTTTAAAAATACAATTTTTTAAGTAAAAACAATCAAAGATATTACAAAGAAAAATATTGATTGTTTTGGCAGTGTACAATTACTGTTACAAAAAGTATCACAACAAGCAAACTTCCAACAATGAGGTAAATAAGAAAAATACTTAACCTTACTTGTTGCTGACACAAAACACCCAAAGTTAAAGGAGGAAAGGTTTACTTAGCTCATAGTTTGTAAAGGTGTCAGTCCACAATTGACTGGCTCCAAAATAGGGTGGCATGATAGGCAAAGAGAAATAGTTCATGGTAGGCAGAAGGCATCAAAGCAACAAGGAACGGCCATAACTCTTTCTGTCCCTTATATTTTATTCAGGATACTTAGAGTGAGTATCATCTCACCTTTAATCCTAATGCCCTTGATCCTAGCATTGAATCGTGAATTGACCCCAGCATCACACACTCTAGATCTAGTCCCCTCTGAAAAGCCCTACCTATGACTTTGTGAGGCTTTGGGGAGACATCTAGACACAAGCCATAACAGTACTCATTGATATTTATTGCATATTTCCCTGTGCTAGATAACTTTAAATATAATTATTTCACTTAATCCTCATAAATCCTTTGAGAAACGTGTAGTTCTAGCCATTTCATTAAGAAGACATCGAGCCAGATGTGGTGATGCACACCTGTAATTCCGTCACTCAGGAGGCTGAGGCAGGAACATTGCCACAAGTTTGAGGCCTCTCTGGGCTACCTAGTATAAGATCAACCTGAACCACACAAGACTCTGTCTCCATTTAAAAAAAAAGAGAGAGAAGAAAAGAAGAGGAGGAGAAAAAGGAAGAAAAGGAGGAAATGGAGAAGGGCTGAGATGTCCACATATTAAGAAACTAAGAATATGTTTGAACTCAAATCTTTTTTGTTTCAAAGTTGAAATTTTTTTTCACTGAACCATCCTGCTTCCAATTAGTGACCAATTTAAGTTTGCCTAAGTATAATTGTACATACTTCAGTAGTCGTCAGCAGCAGTTACCAAAAATGTCCACAAGATGGAGATGTTGGGTGAAAGCAAACTTTTTAAAAAGCATTGCTACACTTTATCAAAAGGCATTTTTTATGTACCACATTATTTTCTGAGTACCATATGTATATGTACATGAAAATTCACTTAAAAACTTTTCAACAAATAATACAAGATATTTGCCAATATATGTACTATAAGTGAGGAAAAGCCTAGAGAGAGGAAATAAGAGTTCACAATTAATAAATGGAATAGCTGGAATTCAAATTTAGACAGTTATGTTAAAAAGCAATATGGTGGCACACACCTGTAATCCCAGCACTCGGGAGGCTGAGGCAGAAAGATTGCTGTGAGTTTGATGTCAGCCTGGGCTAGAGTGAACTCAAGGCTAGCCTGAAGTACCTAACAAGATCCTGTCTCAAAAATAAAAAATAAGTGAAAAAGATACCAGCTGGGTTTTTTTGCTTGTTTGGTACCAAAAATCAAACTCAGGACCTTGGGCTTGCCAGGCAGGCACTGTATCACTGAGCTATACCCCTGGTCCCCCAGCTTATTTTGATAGTGTGACTTTATTAAGGTTCATTTGTGCATCAGTTTTAAGAATACTTTTAGCCAGTCATGATGGCACACACCTAAAATCTCAGCTACTCTGGAGGTGAGGCAGGACGATTGCTGGTTCAAGCCCATCCTGGACAACTTTGTGAGACCCTATCTCAAAAATTAAAAAAAAGTTGGAGATATAGCTCATAGTGCTTGTGTAGCATTTACTTAGCCAAGGGTTCAATCTCAAGCATGGAAAGGAAAGAAGAAAAAAAAAAAAAACAGCTTTCCAGTTAGCTCTTTTGTTAGCTGATATCCCCTGGGTTTGTATGCCCACTTGTGTCCAAACTAATATATATAGAAACAAAAGCAAAAAAATAATATCCCTTAACTGTGAATTAGTGGGCAGAATTTCATTCTTGTTTGTAGAAAACAGCCTAGATCCTCTTAGGAAATCAGACTTTCTTACCTTCTCCCAACCATCTATGTTTAATGTTATATATTTTGTTGTCACATTTCATCATGGAAACATCAACCTAAGGAATTGCCATATACTCTGACACATCTTAGACATGTAAGAAAAATAATTTGGTACAAACATTTTGTTCCTTAGTTGCAGAACTTGAAGTGAAAACCAGAGAAAAATTAGAAGCTGCCAAGAAAAAAACAAGCTTTGAAATTGCAGAGCTTAAGGAGAGATTAAAAGCAAGTCGTGAAACTATAAATTGTTTAAAAAATGAAATCAGGAAACTTGAAGAAGATGATCAGACAAAAGACATATAAATAGTTCTGAAGAGAACTTGGTAGTGTGTTAATAAGGTGAACTTCATGGAGAAATGAGCTTCCTGCAAATGCCATGATGTTTCTTAGAGGAACAGAGTTGTCAACTGGATTTCTTAGCAGTGGAGTCAGAATATTCTGTTCAGTCTTTAATGGAAAATATCTGTGTAAGAAGAATGGGTACTGTTTAAGCATTTTACCAATCCATTTTAGGAAGATTCTATAATAGCACGATTTTTAAACATTTTTATTGGAGTATATCAGTAGCTTGTTTTCCTTTTGGCAGAAATCAAGGTATCATTATGAATAAATAACCTGTATACATTTTGTACTTCTGTAGTAGTTAGAATTAATGATAAGATTCTAAGCATGTGTATTTTATTTCTTTGAATTCTTAATCTGCCCCTGTTCTACCTCTTTTGTATATGATGTGCCCAATTAGTAAATATTTAATAAATGTAGTTTTTGGACCTGTTTCTGCCTCATGATGTGTTTGCTTTTGGACCTCCTTCAGTACAGTTAACATCTCTTTAGTGTTCACATCTTAAAGACATGCTTTGTATCTTTTTAAATTGTTGCCCTTAAAAGCTTTGTGAAGGTTATATAAAGGTCTCTGTTGTCTGAAATTTCTACTAGCCTTTTGGGGCTCGAAGGTGGCACTTACCAGTGTGGCAGGCATCACTCAGGTTTATCTTCTAGCTGAATGGCTACCAGGCCCATGAGGATAAGACTTCCCACAATAGAGGAGTCTGAGGGTAAACCAGAAAAATGAGGGGAAAAGTCTCATTCCACTTGGGAAACCTTGACATAGGAGATCATCCATCTTCATAATGCCACACAGACAGGTTTGCCTTTATGTTATGCATATATACAAGAGTTCAAAATGTGTCATCAAACTGAATATGGTGGTATATGCCTGTAATGTTAGCTACTCAGGAGACTGAGGCAGGAGGATCACAAGGTTGAGACCAGCCTTGGCAACTTAGTGGAATCATCTCAAAATAAAAAAAAGGTTGGGATGTGGCTCAGTGCAAAGGCCCTGGTGCAATCATCAGACTGTGAAGGAAAAAAAGTTAAACAATTGCCATATGACTCAGCCAGTCTACTCCTAGGCATAGTGAATTGCACACATGTCCACACAAAAACTTGTATGTGGAGCCAGGGATATAGCTCAGCAGCACAGTGCCTGTGTAGCAAGCATGAGGTCATGAGTTCGATTCTTGGTACCAAAAAAACCCCCAAAACTTGTATGTGAATATTTGTAGCAGCATTATTCATAATAGCCACAAGTAAAAGCAACCCAAGTGTCCGTCAACTAGAGTGTGAATAAATCAAATATGGTCTATCATTACAGTGAATGATAATTCAACAATAAAATTGAAGTGCTGAAATATGCTGTAATGTGGAAAATTCCAAACCCCTAAACCACATGCTATAATACCTGTGTATAATATGTTCAAAGAGGAAAAACCAAAGATAGAACTAGGGATGGGGAGTTACTGGGTTTGGGGTTTCTTTTGAGGCTGATGAAAATTTTCTTAGATAAGTGCCAGTGGTTTTTAGTTAACTTTGATATTTTGAAAACCAGTTTGTGGGAAGGGAGGGATTTAAAGAAAAAGAATGGAAAGGAAAAGCTGAAAACAAAGCTTTTGTAAATGGAGAGGAGAATAGGAAAGAAAGAAGATAAAACTATGTATAAGTACAAATTCCCTATGGTGAATATGATCATTATATATGACAAATGGGTCCTAAAAAAAGTAAAAATTTTTTTCAGAACTGGTGTGTATACTTTAGTTGTAAATTATATCTCAGTTTAAAAAATAATGCTGTTAACCATTTACTGAGTATGTGCTCCAGTCTTAGCTAAAGAAAATCCAATGAGTACATATTACTATCACCATTTAACAGTTGAAATCCAAGAAGATTAAATGCTTTGCTATAGGTTACATACTAGGAAGTCAGAGCTGCAACATTCAGCCAAGCTGTACTGATCAAAAATGATCAGGTTCTGGTTACATATAAATACAAGTATAAGAATACTTGTGTTTATATTAGCTGTATTTCTATCCCACAAATCAGTTGAAAAATTTAATTCAATAGAAAAATGTGCTAAGAATATGGACAAGTAATTCACAAAGAAAAAAGTACAAATGATGGTCAAAAAAATTTGAAAACACTACTATATAAACTCTGAAGTAATCAGGAAAATACCAATTAATAAAAGACAGTTTTCTCATTACAGAGGCAACATTTAAATATTTTAAATATGCAGTCAGACTGGTACTCAAACAGTTGGTATGCATTAAGATTACTAGCCATTGAATAGTAGCTATCAAAATTTAAAATTTATCTACTAGGTAAGTAATTTTACTGTTAGGAGATATTCCCATATTGCATAAGGATATTTGTGGCTTTTGTAGTAGTGAAAAATTGAATATAAATGAAATGTCTATCACTATGTATACAATTTTGTGTAAATTCTTAGAAAAATTGAGTTATTTGAAAGAGTACGTGTTGGGGAGAATGGGTAAAGGATATATCCCTTTTCTGCATAAGAATTTGACTTTTGATTAACTTTCTGTTTTTCATGCAACTTGGTAGGATAGTATGTCAATAGTGCTGCTAGGCAACAATGTATGTGGCAAAAAGCCCTCCTTGGTAAACTGCATCTGGAGTGACAGAACTATCAATCCTTAGCAGGAAGTAACATTCTTGGACTAACCTGTTGTGACTCATAATCAGCAAATCTCTAACAGAAACCCTGGAAACTGTACCATGAAGTTGTTACAGCTCTTGCTGTTACTGAGGCCAGTAATTCAAGGCAGCTTCCATCCTGGTGTGTTGCATGTCTTGTTGGATTAAATCTGCGCTGCATTGTTCAGCTGTCAGCTGCAAGGAACCCTGGGAGTACTTCCCCATACCTTGGTGGCAATGTGTGCTTTCTTTGGTGTAGCCTTTGGAGTAAGGGAATGTGGTCCACAATAGCACTGTGAATTAATGTTTAGATGAACCTAAAAATACTCCCTGCTGAATATAGCAGGGCTTTCATGGTAAATTGAAAATAAATTTCTAAATTAAAAAAAAATAGTTTATTCCTTCCATTTCAACTGGTAGAATCTTCCTCTTGTTCCTTAAATATGCCTTGAATTTTCTTGAATCTCACACTCCCCATCTCTCTTTGTTGTAATATTTTCTTCTTCCCAGACTAAAGTCTGCTTGCCTTCCTCTGAGCTACCACAGCCTGGTGTTTGCTTCTGTTTTTTGGCCATCCATTCACCTGGAAAGGAAAAGCTGGAATTGATGGCCTCCCAGCTCTAGGATTAACTTCATGTGTTCCCATCCTTGATCATCCAGTTTATCTTAATAATTGTATTTGAAGCTCTTGGCAGACCTCCCATCTAATAAGTGCTCCATAAACTGTTGCTGGCATTTTATTTATTCTCTGTCACCTAACTTCTAGTGCCCCTACTGGGCCTGTTCTACACCAAGGCACAAATCTAGTTTCAGATCTTGGCTTTCACTCCCTCTATGCTAGTCTGTCCAGTGCTAGGCACAGTGTGTCCCATGTGTCTCAGTCTATCACAAATAAGTACGTAGATCACTACATGTCAAACATGAAAACTTCTAGTTATGGTACCATTCATATGGATCTAGTTACGTATGCTAAGGTTATCCTATACTGATTCTGGGAGATTATACAAATTTATAAAATTTTTTTAGTTCTGGTAACTATTTTTGTATCTGTAAAGAACAACTCAAAGCTCCAGGACCACGTGGTCTAGTCTTCTAGGATAGGAATCCACAAACTTTGAAAGGAGCCAGGCAGCAAATATTTTAAGGTCCCGATCACAATTACCAATTTTTTTTTTTTTCCCCCTGTTTGGTACAGGGAATCAAACTCAGGACCTTGCACTTGCCGGGCAGGTGCTTGTGATGCTGAGCTATGTCCCTGGCCCCACAATTACTTAACCCTTTTAGTGTGAAAGCTGTCACACATAAGCAAATGAGTGCTGTGTTCAAATAAAAATTGATTTTTTGACACCAAAACTTGAATATAGTTTTTACATCTCTAAATATTTTCCTTAATTTGAATGTTTTTCAAACACTAGAAAAATGAAGAAAAACATTCTCCATTCACAGACCATATACAAAAACAGGCAGTGAGCCAGACAAAGCCCGAGGACTCTAGCTGACTGATTCTTGCTTTCTCTGGATTAGCGCTGCATCAGAAATGCTGTCCCCAAGAGGGAGCTCTGTGATTTGCTTTGTGAACTTAGCCGGTGATTAGCCCCTTGTAATTAGTCTAGGTTACCCTTAAAAAGGGAAGCACACTGACTTGGTTTCTTCTATTTAGTGTAAACCAAGGCGTGTAGCCTTCCCATTTCATGGGTGTTGCAAAAGCAGTGTCAGGAGAAATTCATTCTTTAATCTAGATTGATCGCACTGGCTATTTCTTCACTCTAACGCCCACATCATCAGACACCTTGGGGCCACATACAAATGCAGGAGTTTTCAGGGCTCATCTGACCTCTCAACAGCATTTGAAAGAAATTAACCATTTTCTTTTACCTGGAACTTCCTTTCCCTTTCTTATCACTATTATCTTTCTTTTTTCTTTTTCTTTCTCTTTTTTTCTTCAATCTTTTGAGTCTTTTTCCACATGACTCATTCCTCTGCTTAGCCTATTATGATTTTATTTGTATTGTTTTTTTCAGTACTGAAGGTTGAACCCTGGCCCTTCACACTGAGATACATCCCCAGATCCTTTTTATTTTTTATTTTGAGTCAGGGTCTTGCTAAGTCACTAAATTGCCCAGACTGAGCTTGAATTTTTGATCTCCTGCTCCAGCTTCTTAAGAGTGCTGAGATTATAGGTGTGTGCTGGGCTGCCAGACTCTACAAATGTTATTTATTCTCTGAGGTTCTATCCCAAACCAACTTTTTCAACACTTACTTTTAACAACTGTCTTTGAACTAATTGTTTTAAGGCTAGATTTCTAGCCCAGATTGCCATGCTGAGCACTAGACTCTACATTCAGTTACTTACTAGACAATATGTTTGGATGTCTGCGGGAACATCAGTTGGACATGTCTAAAATATAAGTTACCTGTTTCTGTCCTTTCCGTGATGAATTATGTTCCCTGGTAGATGGCATCAGTACCAACCCAGCTGCCCACATTGTCAGTAGTAGATAGTATCTTCCCAACTTAGACACCTCTGACCAGAACTGTGATCTTTACAGAAATAAGTCCTAGCATCATGTTTGTGTTATGTGATGCCCTCACCCTCCTCTGACTAAGATTGAATTTGAGCCAGTGCTTAACCCAATCTGGGACTGGTCAGATTATCTCTTTGATTGAGCTTCAGCCATTGCTGATGCCTGAACTAGAGCTGGTGCAGCTGCATGCATTTAAAGAGCAAAGTTGGTCTACAGAGAGAATGAAACTGATGCAGAAAGAGAAGCAAAGAGCAGAAGAATAATCTTGGCCCTGCCCTCCTAGCTCCATTACCTGTACCAAGGCCCGTAGGGATCGCCACTCCCATGCACAAAAAAATTTGCTTCTAAACTTTTGTAATTGATTCCTGCGTTAAATTCCATCCATTAAATTAACTGTTGTGACTTGTGCTCCTGACTGGGCCCTGGCTGATGTAGACACCTTCACAAATAAATACAAAAGCCTACATCATTTCTTTTAGCAACTGCCTGTGTTCTACTGTATCAATGTTTGACCACTTATTTATTCACTTGGCTATTGATGAACATTTAAATTGTTTTCTTTCTTTATAACAATCAGTGTTGTAATGACCATCATTGCATATGTATTTCCACAGAGCACATTTCTAGAAATAAAGTTGCTGCTTCAAAGAGGGCATGTGTTTTTAAATTTTAATTAATCTCAGGCTTGAGGCAGCTCAGCTCTCCAGCGTGAGTATATTTCTTTGTCCATCCAAAGAAGTTAAAACCACAAGTCAGACTTTTCACTATGGTCTCACTCATTCCACAACCAATTTTTACTATTTGTATATGCCAGGGCTTTTTCCTGCTCTAGAACTCTCTTATCAAAAACATTGAAAGTGAGCACAGAGGCACACTCCTGCAATCCCAGCACTCAGGAAGCTGAAGCAGAAGGATTGCCAGTTCTATGCTAGCTTGGGTTATAGAGCAAGACCTGATCTCAAACAAACAAATGATGAAAGTCATTATACAAAATTAGAAATGCCATAATGCTTAGAAACAACTTGGGGGAAACTCCCATTTCGAACTGCAGGAAATTGGGCAGGTTACTTAATTTCTCCAAGCCTCAGCCCCCTCTTCCCTCCCCACCACCCCTCCCCTCCCCACCACATATATGCCTGTGTGCACACACAGGGCCTTGATGTCACTGGGTAGCCCATTCTGGGTTCAAACTCCCTACCTTAGCCCCCTGAGTACTAGGATTACAAGTATACACCAACATACCCAGAAGTTTTCTCTTGGATACGATTCAGATTACAAAGCTTGTCAGAGGGCTACTTTATAGTGCCTGACTTAGCTGTACAGTATAGGTGTTAGCCCAGAGCTTAGAAGTGTGTGCTCTGAAGTAGGACTACTTAGTTTGAACCATTGCTATATTGTTTACTGACTTTGTGACCATGGGCAAGTTATTTAACCTCTCTGTGCCTTTTCTCATGTTTAAGGTGAGTATTATATTTACCTTATAGTGTTACTGAGAAGATCAAATGGTGATGTATGTACATAATTTAGTATAGGACTCAACCTAGAAGGTACATGATTAATATAAATTATTGTTGTGGTTTATATCTAGTTGACCCCCTAAAGTTTCATACAAGCACAGGTGAGACCCTTGGAGGGGGATTGGATTATAGGGGCATCGTAGCTGAATTGCTCTTGGGAGGTGGGGGTCTGGATGGAAAAAGAGGATTACCATGGGCCAGTCCCCCGTGACTCTCTCTGCTTCTTGGAAACCACTCTGTGGGCAGCTTCCATGCACTGTAGCCATGTGCCGTGCCATCCTGCCTCAAGACTAAAACTTGGGCCAGATTTTCTCCTTTAAATCATTTGTGTTGAGTATTGTGACCCAGAGATAAATCACTATGATAGTTATTTATGAGCTGTATTGTGTCCCCTCCAAAACTTCTATGTTGAATCCATAACCCCTAGTATCCAGGAATGTAACTGTATTTGGAGATAAAGCTTTTAAATATGTAATTAAACTAAAATGAGGTTATTAAGGTGGGCCTTAATTCAGTATGGTTAGCATTCTTATAAAATGAAATGTGAAGCTGGGCATAGTGGTGCATGCCTGTAATCCCAGCACTTAAGAGGCTGAGGCAGGATGATTGTTGCAAGTGTGAGACGAGCCTGGGCTACAAAGTGAGCTCAACATCAATCTGAACTGCATAGGGAGACCCTGTCTCAAAGACAATAAATAAATAATTTCTCAAGGTCTTTATTTTATTTTTTATTTTAATAAAGCAGGGAGATTTGAAGTACATCCTCAGTCTATTTTATTTTGTATATTGAGACAGAGTTTCACTGAATTTCCCACGTTGGGTTTAAAGTTGCAATCCTCTTGCTTCAGCCTCCCAGAATACTAAGATTAGAGGCGTGCACCACCACACCAGGCTCTCCAGACTTTATTGAGTAGGTAGCATTTCAGCAGTACACAGAAGGAGTAAAGGACTGGTTGAACAATTATCTTGGAAAGTAGTGGCCCAGGCAAAAAGAACAGCCAGGGTAAACCCCTCAAAGCAAACATATTTGTGGTGTTTGAGGAGCACCCAAAAGCCCACTGTGGCTGGACCTGCGTGAACAGGGGAAATTGGCATAGCCAGTGGATACCAGGATGGCAAACGCCATAGGGTTTTGGTGTCCAATATGTAGACTTTAGTTTATTCCAAGTGAGATGAGAAGCCAAAAATGAGTGGGACCTGATGTAAGTTGGCAAAAGATGCCTTAGACTGGCCTAGATGGAGCTAGGGTAGAAGCAGGGATGATCATTAGGAGCCTATTTCTTTTTTTCTGCAGATTTCATTGGTACATTTTAGATATACATAATATCTCATTCATCATAGGGAATTTATAGCTGTACATGATAGAACTTTTTTTTTCCATTCCCCCTACCCTCCCTTCAACCCCTTTTATTCCCATTTACAAAAGCTCTGTTTCCAGTTTTTTCCTTCTTTTCTCATTTTTTTTTTTACTTTTCTCTTTTTAGTTTTTCTTGAATGAGGAATCAAAAATATAAATAAAAGACAGTTAATGGGGAAGTAAATCTTTTACAAATGGAAAGGAAACCAAGATGGGGGAAGGCAAGAAGGAAGGAAGAGGAATGAGAAGGTAATAAAAAATTAGATGTGTTGTGTACATGTACCAGCTTCCCACAGGGAATGTGATCATTATGTACTACAAACGTACTAATAAAAAAATAAAAATTTGAAAAAATCAAATAATAGAGCTGGGTATAGTGGTGCATGCGTGTAATCCCAGCACTTGGGAGACTGAGACAGAAGGATCTCTGGGAGTTTGAGGCCATCCTAAGCTACAAAAATGAGTTCAAGGCCAGCCTGAACTGCATAGTGGAACCCTGTCTCAAGACAAAATAATAATAATAAAATAAAAAATCAAATCCTGGTGAGGCTGCAGGAAAAGAAATGCTGCTGCATTTTTGGTGGGAATGTAAACTAATGCAATCACTATAGAAGTCAGTATGAAGATTCCTCAAAAACCTAACAGTAAAATTTCATTTGATCTAACTATTCTTTTTCTAGATAGCACCTTAAAAATGTTAACATTATATTACAATGATACGTGCATAGCCATATTTATAGCTGCACTAATCATAACTAAATCTTGGAAGTAGCCCACATGTCCGTCAGCAGATGAATGGACAAGTAAAATGTATTTTTATATAATAGAGTACTACTATGTCATAAAGAAGGATACATTTGAATCATTTGCAGGAAAATGGATGGACCTTGAATCCATAATGTTAAGTAAAATAAATCAGACACACATGCTTAAAAAAAATGTATAGTTTATCTTATATGAGAAACTCAAAGTATAAAGCAGAGAGCAAAATAAAAATAAAGAATAAGAATAGAGAGCTAGATCTTTGATGAAAAGAAGACTGAAAGATGGATGGACAGAGAAAGGTACATATACCAACTACCCACAATGAATGTATTCATGATATACCACAAACATGAACCACAAAAAAAAAAAAAAAAAAGATCAGTTATCACTGTCAACAGAAATCTTGCATATAAATTGTGTATTTGACCCTTTGTATTCAAAGTGGTAGGATCTGGTCAGAAGAGATGGATCTTTGCGGACGGGACCTAGAAGGAAGAGTGTGTTGGCCTTTCTAGCTCCTCCCTTCTCTCCCTGCTTCCTGGCCACCATGACAAGCAGCTTTTCCTTCACCATGCCTCTGTGCCATGCTACTTCTGCATTGGGGCTGACCAACTATGAACTGAAACGTCTGAAGCTGTGAACCAAAATTAACCTTTTCTCCTTAAATTGTAGGTGTCACATATTGTGTCTCAGCAACAAGAAAGTATCTAAAACAGACAGGCATGGTGGCACTTGCTTGTAATCCCAGCACTCAGGAGGCTGAGGGTAGGAAGATCTCTATGAATTTGAGGCCAGCCTGGGCTACATAATGAGTTCAAGGCCAGTCTGAACTACATAGCGAGACCCTGTGTCAAAAAAAAAGAAAAGAGAAAGAAAAGGAAGGGAGGGAAGAAAGAGAAAAAGGAAAGAGAAAAGAAAGGAAAAAGACAGATTGTAGTTTATGATGTCTAGAAGTTAGTCTACAAGCTTCATTTTTTTTTTTTTTTTAAACAGGGTCTGTCTGTTACTTGTTGCTGGGACAGAATACCCAACACTCACAGTTAAAGGAGAAAAGGTTTATTTATCTCACAGTCTGTAGAGGTTTCAGTCCATGATCAGCTGTCTCCAAGGCAGGGTGGTGTGGTAGAGGGGTATCCATTCATGGCTGCAGAAGACAGCAAAAGTGGCAAGTGAGGAGAAGGAAAACAAGCCTCTTTCTGCCCCTTTTATCTTGTCCAGACTGCTGGGATTAGGGCAGTGCTGATCCAGTCATTGAAGTGATCAGAAAATCACCCACTCTTAACACCAGCGCCTTTAATCCCAGCATTGAACCATGAATCATTACAAACTCTAGATTCAGCTACCTCCAAAAGGCCCCATCTAAAAGAGTATGAGGCTTTGGGGGGACATCTGGACACAAACCATAAGAGGATCTCACTGTAGTTCAGGCTGGCCTTGAACTCACAATGTAGCTTAGGCTGGTCTCAAACTTGCAGAAATCCTCCTGCCTCAATCTCCTGAATGTTAGCTAGTATTACAGGCTAATGCCCCAACTTCTTAAACAGAATCCTCAGGATTTCCAGGGTGAGTGCTGGTTTGGCCCACTGAGTAAATGCCCAGACTTTGAAGCCAGAGTGTTTTGGGATTAACCAGGATGACATAGTCGATTGCTCATCGTGGCTTTGGGAATACATTTGTACTTACATAGCTTTTTTTTGGAGGAAGTGTTACCACCAGTTGTTTGTGGGACTATCAACAACTTTGCAAGGAAGATTATCTTCAGCAAAGTGTCATAGTCATGGGGTACAAATTCTGGGATGCATACAGGCATTCCCAAAGGAGATAAACTGAGCAGTTCAAAAGCAGTATGCAGACTCAGGCACACATATATAAGGAACAGAAACCAATGTGGCAGTCCCAGGAGCCAGGAGAAAGGAAGGCAATAAGAGGGGAACATGGGATTTATTTTCCCAGTGGGCTTTATACCCCTCAGTATTTTAACTGAAGTGGGCATAAATCCAGTATACTCAGTGGTTTCAACCCAACATTTAACGTTAAAAAAGTACGGTCATGTGCCATATAACAACATTTAGATAACAACAAATTGCATATAGTACATAGGGTTCCCATAAGATTAAAATGAACCTAAAAAATTCCTGCTACCTAGTGACATCACAACCATTGTAATGTCCCAGCAAAATGCATTACTCATGTGTTCATGGTGAACAAGCCAACTGAACTGCCAGTCATATAAAAGTACAGCACATACCATTATGTACAGTACATTGTACCTCATAGTAATAAATGACTGCTACTGGTTTTTGTATTTACTATTTTTATCATTAGAGTGAACCCCTTCTTCTTATAAGAGAAAAAGTTGCCATAAAATGGCATGCTGTGTTATTGTCAGCAGTAGCCTTGTAGGGGGCTGTGGTTCAAGGTGTCTCAGATGCCATGAAGAGGCCATCTAGGTTTGTGTAAGTATCCTATGATGTTTGCATGAGGAAATTACCTAACAGTGCATTTCTCAGAACATTTTCCTATTGTGTTTAGCAGTGCTCGACTGTATTTGGAGCTCGCAGTGGACACAGTGATGGCGACAGTTTCAAAGCAAGTATGAATTCAGTGGGAAAAATGAGAGGAATGGCCTCCATGCTTAGTAAGAGGTGGCTACAGCTGTGGAAGCCAAAGCTGTCTGTGGTTGAGAACAGAGGAGGTGTGAAGATGGCCCTATGTGAACTGAATGCGGAGGCAAAGACATCTGAGAGGTAATGTGGAAAAGATCAGCCAGGCATCACAAGCAGAAACCTCAGTCCTATAAAATGCCATGAGTGTTGCTGCCTAAAGGTGGCATCTCTCACTCTGAAGGATAACTATGCAGATTAAGGAGCTTTAAACCCAGTGTGGTGGTATGCACCTGTAATCCCAACACTTGGGAGGCTGAGATGGGAAGAATGCTGTGAGTTCAAGGCCAGCCTGTACTACACAGTGAGTTCAAGACCAGCCTAAACTACATAGTGAAACCCTGTCTTAAAAAAAAAAAAAGAAAAGAAAAGGAAGGAAGTGGAAGGAAAAGAAGAAGTCTTGAAATACGTTTTGGAAGGTCATTTCACATCTGTTTTCTATTTATCATGTTCTGTCAGCACTTCTGTGAGAACAGAACCATTACACTGGCCTTGGCACTCAAATCCTCCAGGCCTGGCATCTCACAGGCCATGGGTCTCACCTCAGTGGGAGAAGAGTGGAAAATGCTGATGCATCCCAGCTTCAACATTAAGTTTCTGCCACAGTCACTAGGTCACCTGTAAACTTCTTCAAAGAGCAAACAAGCACAAAGAATTCAACCTGGTTAATCAGTTTTCCTCCCTCCCCCGTCAAAAAAATGCAACATCAACCAACAAAGGCTTTTCAGTCTTTATGCGCTTAATTTTTTTGAGGGGAGGTTTATTTATGTTTCATCACTGACTTCATCAGCAAATCTCAAAAACTCAAACCTGTAACAAATAATTTAAACAAAAGCGGCATTTTCTTCAGATGGAATGCAAAATGCACACATTCACATACATATATATATATATATATATATATATATATATATATTTCATTTACAAAGCTTCAAAGGTTGCATTACCAGCATGCAAACCTCTTCTTCCATGGAAACGTTTAATACGTACAATAAATGTCTAAAATATTTAAGAGACATTTTCAGAAAACTGGACTCTTGGCTCTTTTCCTGCCAAACTTCTACCAGTGGTCATTAAAAAAAATTTATACTTAACATTGGTAATACACGATTAAAACATATCAAATGGCCAGTTTAAATTCAGAAAAATAAAGAAAAAGAAACAGCTCACAGTAAAATCTAAACCCTTGGAACACAGAGTTAGCTTTTTCTTTGTTTTTCAGCCACATAATGTTGCATCACTTAAATAAGCAGCATGTCATCCAATATATTTGCAAAAAATATGTCATGTTTCCCAGCTGCTATCTTTAAATGCTATTTGTATTAATCTGAATTCTAATTCAAAAGCATCTGGACAATCCTAAGTGTTTACAGCCAGTGTGTCCTCAATCAGTTACTTCATTTGCCCATTCATAGACTCTTTTTTTCATAGGAATGAAAAGCTCCATTTTGGGATTTTTTCCAGAAGTGCCTCCCCAGCAGGCACAATCTCAGTTCCTTGTTTTATATAACTTCCCAAGAGTTCCTTCTTTGTCTCTATGTCTCTGAATGCGATCCTTTCCAACATGGCCCAGATGATGGTCCTCAGCGCAAAGACACCTGCTTTTGCTGTATAATGACCTTCCCACACTTATAGAAATCAGTTCCACAGGCAGTGGAAAGGAAACGCTTGTTTACACTGACAGGTTCTTCTTCTTTGCACAGAGGCTAAACAAACTTTATTTAGACCAAAATCAGCTATTTTCTTTCTTTCTTTTTTTTTGGTACCAGGGATGGGACTCATGACCTTGTGCTCGCCAGGCAGACACATATGCCACTGAGCTAAATCCCCGGCCCCAAAATTAGCCATTTTCCATGTGGGTTCCAAGTCACTTTTATCTAGCCTGCTTTGAGAAATCAGAATGTTATAAGACTTTAGATCTTGATTGGATGATCTGGTTTTTATGCAAGAAATCCAGGGCATTGGGTTTTCTGGACAAGAGATATTCATTCATATCTCCTCTGTCTAAAAAATCCATCACAAAGCACAAATAATGGGCACTTCTGGGATCAAAAGCAATTTCTCCTTTTAATGAAGACTCTGCAAGAGCTCTGCAGGTAGAGGATCAAGGCACAGGGTCTGGTGAGGTCCCCTGAGCTGTCTCACTTCTTGGCAGGAGTGCACGTGTGTCTCTGTCTGATTTTTAATGTTATATATTTATAGTCCTCTAGCTAGGGGACTGGAGCCTGCCCAAGAGACATAAGGTGGAGTAATTGGCCCCAAGGAAAAGCCAGAACTCAGTAATACTGTAGCCTTCAGAATAGTGAAAATTTCCAAATGGTACTTGATTAGTGCAGAGACACTTATTACAAGCAAGATGAAATTGCCCTGGATTTGGTTCAAAGGACAGCTGAAGAAGCACACTGGGTCACAGTCCTTGTTTCTCTCCCTGAACCCTCTCACCGCCATGACTGGGGTACCTTCACTAGAGTTTGGATTTAAAATGACAAGGCCTCTCTGTAACTGTCTGATTTCCTTATAAGTCAGTGTGTAATGCTTAATTTGGATAGAAAAAAATGCAGTTGGTGAAAGGGCATGGTGGCACATGACTGTAACCTCCATACTTAACAGGCTGATCACTGCAAGTTTGGGGCCAGCCTGGACTACATAGAAAGACCCTGTCTCCAGAAAAAAAGACCAAAAGAAAATAAAACAGAAAAAGGATGGCCAGCTACTGTGCATAAAAACTGCCTGGGTGGGAAACAAAAGTCTTTCAATTATAAATTCTTTGTTTTTCAGCTGGGCATTGGTGGCACATACCTATAATCCCAACACTTGGGAGGCTGAGGCAGAAGGATCATTGCAAGTTCAGGACCAGTCTGGGCTACAAAGTGAGCCCAAGGCCAGCCTCCACTGTATAGCAAGACCCTGTTTCAAAAAGACAAAAAAAAAAAAAAAATCTTTGTTTTGCAAATCTGCTTTCCACTGGTAGTTCTGAATGTTTTAGAACTAGTTTGCAAATGAAAACATACTTAATTGTGTAGACAGTTATCCATGTACTGGCTTCCTAGGATTTTCTATTAATGTTTTGTAAAAAAAATAACAGCAACCGCTTGTGGAAACGATTCCCTGCTTGTGGATCAGTGGAACAGAACAGAGGATGCAGAAACTGCCAGGCATATTCAGCCACTTGACCTTTGACAAAGGGGCCAAAAACATACTGGAGGAAATACAGCCTCTGTAATAAGTGGTGCTAGCTGATATATGTGCACCCATGCTTGTTTATGGTAGCATAATTTGTAGTAACTAGATCTTGAAAACAACCTAAATGTCCATCAACTGAAGAATGGATAAAAAAAGATGTGGTATTTTTATACAATGGAGTACTACTCAGCCATAAAAAGATAAACTGGAGGCTTTTATAGGTAAATGCATCCAACTTTAAGACCATACTCATAAGTGAGATAAATCAGACACACATGTATAAACATCATATTGTCTCACTAGTATGAGAAGCTGAAAGAAACTGTATAGCAATATGTATACATATCTACGTATATAAAAAAGTAATTAAGATAGTTATATTACTGATTTGTCTGAGTCCATTCAACAGAAAGATTTGTACTGGTGCTGTTTGGACAATTGAATGCAGATGTCTTGTGTTCTGGATGAATGATTTAAGGATGACAATGCACAGTGTATGTACCATTGTTGTCCCTTATTGACATGTCTTGAAATTTTGTTTTATTTTTTTTCACTTTGAAATAAAATGGATTTGAAAAATAAATGATGCTAGGAAAACTGGCTAATCATAAGCAGAAGATTGAATCTAGACCCATATATCTCATCCTGTACTAAATTAAAATCAAAATGGATCCAAGATCTAAATGTTAAACCAGAAACAATCTGCTGGAAGATAAAATAGGTAGGACTCTTGCAGACATAGGTATAGGTTAGGACTTTTTGAACAGAACCCCAAATTGCATAAGAAATAATATTAAGAACCAACAAATGAGATTATATCAAATTTAAAAGCTTCTGCACAGCAAAGAAAGTGACCAGTGGAGTGAAGCTACAACCTACAGAAAGGGGAAAAATTTTGCCAGGCTGAAGTAGGAGGATCAGAAGACTAATATCTAAAATATATAAAGAATGCAGAAAAAATTAGAGCTGAAAAGTAAAAGACTCAATCAAAATATGGGCAACTGAGATAAAAAGGCAAGTCTCAGGAGAAGTACAAGACAGGCACAGTGGCACATGCTTGTAATCTCAGTACTCAGGAAGCTGAGGCAAGAGGATCATTGCAAGTTTGAGACAAACCTGGGCTATGGAGTGATCTCACAGCCAACCCAAACTGCATAGCAAGATCCTGTCTTAAGAAAAAGAGAGAGAGAGAGAAAAGAAAGAAAAGTACAAATTGAAAATATGTTGAACATCTCTGGCCATTAGAGAAATATAAATTATAACACTAAGATTCCATCTTACTCCAGAAAGAATTAGTATCTTCAAGAAGTCAAATAAGAACAAATGCTGGTGAGGCTGGGAGAAAAGGGAGGAAACTTTCTACATTCTTGGTGCAAATATAAACCAGAACAAAGTGATGGAAATCAGTATGGAGATTCCTTAAAAAACTAATACTAGAAATTCCACTTGACCCAGTTATCCCCCTTTTAGACGTCTTCCCAGAAAATATAAAGACATGCTATAGTGATAACACACATACCCATGTTTATAGCAGCACCATTCATAATAACTAAATCTTGGAAATAACACATATGTCCACCAACAGATGAATGGATAAAGGAAATGTATTTACACACAGTGGAGCGCACTCTGCCATAAAGAATAAATTCAAGCCAGCAATTTGTAGGAAAATGGATGCACCTTGAGACCCATACTGTTAAGTGAAATAAATTAGACACAGATGCATAAATATCACATGGTTTCTCTATATAAGAAACCCAAAGTATATTTAAAAAGTAAAATAAAAGACAGATAATAGGAAATAGAGATCTTTCTCAAATGGAAAGGAGATCAAGAGATGGAGGGAGGGAGAGGGAAAGAAGAGGATGAAAAAATAATTGAGATGTGTACATGTATCAGTTCCCCACAAGGACTGTAATAATTATGTACTACAAACAGTGTACTAGTAAAAAATAAAAACTGAAAAAAAAATCCCCTGGAAACCAGCAGGGCTTTGTTTGATGCTGGCATTTTTTGTTGCATGCCTCCTTGTAAATGCTAGGGTTAATATTTTTATCAATAAAAAAGCAATAAAAATTCCTGATGCCAGATGTCTCTTAAAAATTGCCAATGGGGAAATCTTGTCTCATGTAAAGAGAGATTTTCAGTTAAGATGATCAAGATGAATAAGTTATATTTAAACTTTCTGGCTTCATTGTTTATCTTAGTCAAATAGAGCTGTGTATTTCAGAGATGAATCAAAGGTCATTCTGGTGGAGACAGAGTCTGGAGATTTCCTTGTGTCAGGAAAGCTATTCTAGCAGTGACTGCAACCTTGGCAGGTGATAGTGCTGTTCGTGTTCCTTGGGTAAGAATTCCAAAAACCTAAGTCGTGTTTGGACAGCAGACACTGTATGTGTGTAAGTTATTTTTCTTTTTTCTTTTTTTTTACAAATTTTCTGGTCTGCACAAAATCTTGATGTCCAAGTCCCTGTTCCTCTTTTCAAAATGTCTATAATAAATAAATGCTTGTCTAAAACATTCACCCATCAACAAAGTGATGTAGGTAATGAAGGGAGCTGACAACCAAGAATTAGAATGAGTCAAGCTTTGCCCCTACATATTTTCCTTGGTAGAATCCATCCCTGTGTAATAAAGTTAATTGTTACCTGCTTCATACCAAATTGAAATCTATATAACCTTAATACATTTGGGCCAATTCTTCAACTTCACTATCTCACCATCATTATAGCTGCTAAATAGTTATAAATACATCCAGCTTATGTTTCACTTTAACCATTGTGGGGTCAAGAATAAAGCTCAGTGGCACAGCACTTGCCTGGCAAGTACAAGGTCCTGAGTTCAATTCCTGTACCAAAAAAACTGAACAAATAGTAATTTTTTTGCCCCCCACTCTGATCATTCTTCCTTCAGTGTCCAAATGCCATAACCTAAGTCCAAACCTTCCCACTCTGTTACTATCTGTAAGTAAATCCTCTCTATACTTCTGTACACTGTGTCATGCTCATCATACTTTGTCATGTGTTTGTGTGTCATTCTCACCAGTTTGAATGAGAACCCAATCAGAAGGGCTCTGCCTCTTCTGTCTTTGTATGCCAGCCCCTGGCTCAGTGCCTACCATCACAGAAAGTTAATGTAAATATTTACTGAAAGGAAAGGTGCTGTGCAAGACCCTCTGATGGAATTGAGGATAGAGAAAGAGTTGCTTCTTACTTTCAAAGAACATACAGTGTAGCAGATCACAGAAGATCCAGCCATAAGGCTAATGCATAACTATAGGTGACAGGTGACATTATCAGTACAACATTTGAGATTTTGGCTTTAAAAGATGCTGGGAGGACTTCTCAGAAAAAAAAAAGGAGAAGGGCTTTGTATCAGCAAAAGAAGAAAGTTATCTGGTTAACTTTAACTTGTCCAGGGGTGGGTTGTCAAGGAATGATGAGATAAGAATTGGCCTGGTTGGGCATGCAGTGTTGAATGTCTCAGGTTTTGAATTTTCTTCAGTGACAGAGAACTACTCTCTTCTGTGTACAAAGAATGGTGTGGGGAAGGTGAGCTATCATTGCTTTAAGGTTTAAATATAATTGAATTGCTAAGGAGGAACAGGAAAATAATTCTTGTCTAATTGTGTCTCATTCCCTCAGCTACTGAATGTAGGGCAATAGGTATTATCACAGAAACAGGGACTTTGTGAGGCAGGGGTCTCACTGTATTGCCCAGGCTAGCCTCCAGCTCGACCCTTCTGCTTCAGCCTCCTGAGTAGCTGAGATTACCAACGTGCAAGGAATGAGATTTAGATGTAGGGCAAGAGGAAGGGAGACAAAGTGGGAGACTAGGAATTATGATAACCTGAGAAAATGCTGTGCAGTTCATAGAAAAGGGAAAAGCAAAGTGATTCACACCCGGGATCCACGTGAGAACTGCAAAAACTGTTGACTAGTTGGCTGAAACCTGATTTAGTTATGGTTAGAAGGTGAGAGCAAGATGACCAGTTGTGTCTCAGATCTATGAAATCTGAGGTGCTCAAGACACATCTTAAAGGATATTTCTGGCAGACCATCCTGGATGTGTGAAAAGAATGTGAGGCAGAGACTAGAGACTGAGATCTGGCAGCTCTTCCATAAAGGGATGGGTGGCCAAAGCCATGTGACTTCACTTGGTCCATGCAGGCCAGTGGGATCCTACATAGAATTTTTAAATCTAAAATTTAGAAAAAAATCCTTAGAAGAAAAAAGTAAGGAAAACAACTAGCAAAACTCAAATTAGGATAATACTGAACTATTTACTTATAAATGACCAATATAGGGGTTGTGGATATAGCTCTGTGGAAATGTGTACCTTCAGTGTTCCCAAGGTCCTAGGTTCAAACCCCAGCACTGGGGAAGAAAAAAAAAAAAAGTTGAGATAATAAGTTTTATCCTTTGCGAATTTTAACGTATTATATTTTTTTAAATTGACAAGAGAGGGAAAGAGGCCCTCAGGCTAACATTCACTAGTGGGAGCATTTGAGCTGGAGATCGCTCACAGCTGGAGGAGCCCAGAGCTGAGAGCTGAAAAACATCCTGAGGGCATGGAGCGCCCCAGGAGAACAGGTGTGCTAGTCCCAAAAGCACGGGGCCTGAGAGTCTAGCTAGTTGGCAAAGGGGTGTCATCTGACAGCCACCTGCCAAATGTATAAATAAACATTCACTGAGGAAGTTAAGCAGTTCCTTTCCTCCCAAGTGGAGAGGGCTCCAACTGACCTATACTTTCTCTGTATTGTCCCTTATCAGTATTTCTCCATCCTCCTGCCGCCACCCCCCAACTTTGAGAGCTGCACTGGACATGGCATTCACTCCCCTTCCCCCACCCTCATTTCCCTATCCTCACCCTAAGTGGTTGCCAGTCTACCTTCTGCCTCTGAGTTTGGTATAGATGCTCTGCATGGCTGGACTTGGGAAGTCCTTTGCATCTTTCACCTAGCAGAGTGTGTCAATACATTGTTTTTTAATACTTTATATTTTAATTGACAAATAACATTTTGTTCTATGGATAGGCCACATTTTATGTATTCAGTTGTCTCTTTCCACTTGGAGTTTTTTCCTACCTTTTGATCTTGCTAGGGATTATACCTCAATGTCTCCACCGTCAAGCCTCATACACTCATAGGTAGGACTTTGGAAGAGGTGGGCTACTGGGGATGTGGCCTCAAGAGCATATCTACCTTCTTCCTCCCTTGGTCCCTCTGCGTCCTGCTTCCATGTCAAGAGCTCTTTCTCCTCTGCCATTCTGCCCTCCAGGGTGAGTATGGACTGAAACCTCCACAAAATGTGAGCTAACATAAACCTTTCCTCCTTAGATCTTAAAGGTATTGTGTCTCAGCGACAAGAAAAACAAGACATATCATGAATAATGATGGAATAAATATTCTTGAACAAAAGAAGGTATTAATAATCAGCATAAGAAATGGTTATCAAAAAACATGAAGACAAAACTTGAGGTAGAAAATGCCATAGAGCAGCAATGGCAAACCTTTTAGAGACCAAGTGCAAACTGCTACCCAAAACCCACTTATTTATTGCAAAGTGCCAACGCTGCAATAAAATACTGCAACCTGAATACTGAGGATTTAGTTTAGAGAAAACAATTCTACATTAACATCTCTTGTCTTAAAAGAAAAAAACAACATGCATGCAGTTGGTTCACCACTACTGCCATAGAGTTTTATCAGGCTGTTACTTGATTAAAATATTATTTTGTTTTTCTTTAGAATGTTTATAATTCTCTTGCATTTTTGTGCTATTCAAATTTTATATTGTGTTTTCTATTGCAAAACCAAACATACCAACTTAGTATTGCATTAGGAAACTACCATACCCAGAAACATGAGGAACTGAGGAAGCCAAGTTGGAGGTAGTTGCTAGAGAGTTGATTAAGAAATACAGAAAATTCAACAATGAGGACAGAGCAAATGCTTGTGTATATCATAAATAGGAAATCATCAGGGACTTTCAAGATAGCATTTCCAATTGAAAGACAGGACCAAAACCATAAAGCCATGAGATTGCACACTTGAATGCTTACAAGCACTTAACAGGTCACAGGATTCTCTGACAATCTATGGGTCACATGTATACAAAGGTAGTATCTGTGCCTGCACCTTTATTGCCTGTAGAGAAGGAGGCACAAGGCACTCTGGGCTGGTCTGTATGGAAAAAGATTGAAATCCTTATTTCTAAGTAAAATCTCCCAGTTTAAAATACACTGGGTCAATAAAATATCCTATGGGTTATATCTAGTATTTGAGCCACCAATTCCACTAACTCCTCCCAGAGTTTGTTTTGAAGCATGGATGACTGAACAGGGATCTTTTGAGATGTGTAAAACAGAGCAAGGGATGCCAGTCTGGTGAGCATTTAGGGTTAGGACGAGACAAAAGTGCTAGCAGACGTCAAAGGGAAGATTGAAGATTCTGGAGGCAGCAGTTCATTGAAGAGGTAGAAGACAAAATCCTTAGGAAGAAAAGAGATCCTTAGGAAGGAAAGACTTTCCCCACTTTCAAACATGAAAGAAGAGAGTGAGCAACAGAGCAATGTTGCATTAAGGAGGAGGGTTGAAGTCGGGCACCAGGGCACATACCTGTAATTCCAGCTACTCAGAAGACAGGCAGGAGGATCACAAGTTGGAGACCAGCCTGGGCAATTTAACAAAACTCTGTTTCAAATTTTAAAAAGGCTAAGGATATAGTTTAGTGGTAGAGTAACTATGCCACTACCCCAGTACCACCGGAAAAAAAGGAAAAAAGAATAAGGGTTGAGGGCTGGGGATTTAGCTCAGCAGCATAAGCACCTGTCTGGCAAGCAGGAGGTCATGAGTTCGATCTCCGGTACCAAATAAATAAATAAATAAATAAGGGTTGAGTGAAGGAAGATAAAAGACCATGAAATTAGTATTACCAGTGAATCTGGAGTACAAGTTGAGCTCTGTGAAGCTCTCACTTCCAAGATGACAGAAAAAGAAGAAATGAGTGAGGCTGAAAAGACTCAGGCTACTTGAAGTCTATTCTGAGATCTCACCAACTGCACCAGATCTGTGCTCAAGGCCATTAAGGCCATTAAGTTCATCATTAGAAACAGAAAGACACAGCTGTCAAGGACACTTCTAATGTATCATCTTCATCTGTGTGCCTTCCAAGCTGTATGTGAAACTACCCCATTGCTTAAGTTGTGCCATATTCATAGCAAAGGAGTCAGAAACTATCCTGGCTACACCCAGAAGGACCAGACCCCCCACTCTGATTTAGACCTACAAGTGCTATACCGTGACTTTCCCCAAAGCCCACATAAGAACATAAGTCAGGGGCCAGGGATTTAACACATCAGCATAAGCGCCTACCTTGCAAGCATGCTGTAGTGAGTTCGATCCCCAGTACCAAAAAAAACCAACAAAACAAAACAGGAAAAACTGTCCTCAGGGGGAAAGAGAATTGAAATTATACGAATAAGGAGGAGAAAGAGGAAGAGGAGGCAGTCTAGGAGCATAGCTCAGTGGTAGATTTGTGTAAGGCCTTGAGTTTGAGCCCCAGCATCAAAAAAAGCAAAAGCTGTGATGACTGAAATAAAGATTAGACCATGGGATCTGGGAGTACCTGGGGAGAATTTGAAACAGTCCCCAGGAATGGAATTCAGTATATGACAAGTCAAGCAAATAAAGGCCCACTTGAGGGTAAAAGTACACATGCACAGAGATTTTTCCACTTAATTAGCACTATTTAGGTGGTTTCTGCATTCTGGACACTAGACTAAGCCCTAGGGAATTCCAGTCAAAGAAAAAGATAAGTAATTGTCATAGGGCTATAGAGGTCATAAAAAGGTTACTAACAGGGAACTATTGAAGAAACAAACACTTTCTGGAAGGCTTTCTGATGCAGAGGCATTTAAGTTTATGTTTGTAAGATGAGTTGCAGTCATTATGAAGATAATGAGAAAACCCCAAAGAGGCAATAAACACAAAGCACTAGAGGTAAAGAGTGTGTGGTACATTGTGAGAATTTCAGTGAATTTCAGCTAATTTTGTATATCTGAAACACGCCCTTGACACAATGGGAGAAGATGAAGTTAGAAAATTGTTACAAAGAAGCATGAATGCTTATGAAAGTTGAGCTTGCTCTAAGACAGGACAAGCCATAGAAGAATTTTAAGCATTACTCTGATAGCATCAGTTTGTAAGAAAAGCTACATTAATTAGAAGCAAGAACATTAAGACAGAGGCCAATGTTGATGTTTAATTATGACTCAGAAACAGCAGCTTTATCTTGATCAATCCTAATGAATTGTGGCCATCTCAGTTTCTTTGTATACTGACTGATCTAGAGTTGGATGTACAACCCAGTTCAAGTCACTAGATATAAAGAGATGTTTACAAGAGCCTTTGGTAAATCTTTGATTTGGGAGAAATGCTGGAAAGGAAACTTCTATTCCTCACTTCTTTTTTTTCTGGATATTTCTCTGTAAAGATATAAAGTTTAAAGCTGCAGGGCCGGAGATTTTGCTCATTTGGCTCAAGTGCTTGCCTGGTAAGTGTGAGATCATGAGTTTGATCCCTGATACCAAAAAAAAATAAAATAAAATAAAGCTGTAATGATCATTTGGTAGGATAAGCCAATAAACCTAAGGATGAAAGTCAACAAATTAAAGATGGCAGAACAGAAGAAAGATGCTGGGTTTTTCATAACACTACTAGTTTCCAGAACCCCTGCAGGTTGACCTGTCTTGAATTTACCAGCTCAATAGTGAATGCTTTTGTAGATCATGCTTAGCTGGATTTTTTGTTAATTGACATATTGCCTTATCTGTGACCCTCACAGGGAGAAAGCTTAGGGAAGGAAAAATCCTAGTCTTTTGGTGGAAGTCACTTATGCACAGTCCTATTTCTGTGCTTGAAAAATAGAGTGCATACTCTTGGTTCATCGTCTGTTTGTCTCACTACTGTATCAGTTATTTCCTTGTGTCCTGCCTGAATTAGACAAAGTCGCCTCATTCATCCACATTCTCTTATTCCTGGCTTTCCTTTAAAATCACAAACTCTTGGTATTATATTAAATTATAGTCAATTATGAAGACAGAACCTTGTTGTCTTTATCTTAGTACTCATGGCAGAAAGACAGCCAAATAACAGGTTCTCAAAAAATGTGATTTAAATGGAATTTTGAGATGGAAACCTGAATGAAGAGAACATTGAATTCCTGCCTTCCCCAGTACTGGTTATCAAACTTAGGGCCTCACAAATGCTAGACAAGCAATCTATCACTGGGCTACACCCATTCTACCCAAACATTGGTCTTTTTAATGTGTTTCCTCGGATTTACCTTGCTGGATCCTAAATTGCTTGCTAACAGGAGAGCTTAGGTGCTGTGACCCCTGGTGTAGGGACGAGCTCTTCATACCCACACAGTAAGAGCTGCAGCAGAACCAGTTCTCAAGCCAGATCAACTTGACTAAGAATAATCATATAATCATAGGTCCTTTCACCTTCCAGATCCCAACACTGTACCTCAGGCTGTGACTTCTCCAGCGGCTACCTCCAAGGGTCTTGAATTGTGCAGGAGCCTGAAAGTGCAAAGAAATTATCATCCTGTGGGGTCTATTTTGACCAAAGAGAGATATGAGGTGCTGAGGAGACAGCACATTAACTTGTCCCTCTTCCTCCTCCACTAACCACTCTGTGCATCATGACTCCATGTCGTGTCACTGAGTGGCCCATTGTGTGTTCTCATAAGACTGTAGTCAGCTTCCCAATATGTGTGCATCACCTGGTTTTAGATTTTTCTCCATTCCTAATTGACTTCCTTTTAACTCACCCTCTGTACCCTGGAATTATAATCCCTCCTCCCAGTTAAACATTAGCATACCTTGCCTCAATCTTTGTTTTTGAGGCTAGGATAAAGTAATACAGCTATTATTCAGGATCAGTTTTTTTTCCATTTAATTGTATATTTGTGATGCTATTTCAGTTCAAATTCTCTGTCAAACATAGGCATCCAGGAATACCAAAATGGCACAGAATTTTAAATTTTTGTATAAGTAGACCATTATCTACAAGGACATTTCTTAATAATAGTCCCAGCTACTTGGGAGGCCAAAATGGGAGGATCTTTGAGCCTAGGAGTTTGAGACCAGCCTAGGCAACATAATGAGAACCCATTTCAAAGAGAAAGAAAGAAAGAAAGAAAGAAAGAAAGAAAGAAAGAAAGAAAGAAAGAAAGGGAGAGGAGGGGAGGGGAGGAGAAGAGAAGAGAAGAGAAGAGAAGAGAAGAGAAGAGAAGAGAAGAGAAGAAAAGAAAAATGCCTAGCAATTGCAAGGTCCTGAGTTTGATTCCCAGTAAAAGAAAGAAAGACAGAAAGAAAAAGTAAATTCAGCCTGTCCTTTTTAAAAACATTCTTTGGCCAGGTGTGGTGGCTCACCCTTGTAATCCCAGCACTCGGTAGGCTGAGGCAGGAGGATCGTTGCAAGTTCGAGACCAGCCTAGGCTACAAAGTGAGCTCAAGGCCAGCCTGAACGACATAGTAAGACTCTGTCTCAAAAAGACAAATAAATAAATAAATAAATAAATAAATAAATAAAAATTCTTGAGATGAAGTCTCAAGGGTAGCCAATTCATTCTTAGGATAAGCAAAGATTTTTCTTTGATTTTAAACATTGCGTTGTTAGTTTGAGCTTGATAATGATTCCTTTAAAGTGGTAGTGTTTCCCAATCCATCAAGCCTGTGTTGACAAGTTTCCTGAAAGAGAGTTGGAAGAATAATTTAAAAATGTAATTATCTTTTGCTTGATGTTTGGTTATCTAAATGCTATCTAATACCAGAAAAAGTTACAGCAAATAATGAGTATCTGAATTATTTTCTTTTCACAGAAGTTGAATATATTACTTCTAGCATTGTTCTGTTTATCACAGATATCTTTTTCATGCACTTAATTTTGTTTTATACTGAATACATGTAGGAGTTATATATAAGTAATAGAAAAATCCTCAAGGCAGGGAAATGAGTCTCGAATCTTAGTGGCATAATCGCCTCTGCCTGTAGGGGTCTGGAATCATTAGCCAAAACAAATGAAAAGCATAATTTATAATAAAGATATTAACCTACACAATCTCATTGGACATAAGAAACAAAATCTAAAATTTTTTGCATACTATTAAATCATCCAGAAAAGGAATATATAAACAAAATGAAAAAATAAGGATGAATAGAGTCTGCTATGAGAAAAAGCAATAAAATTGTACATCTTGAATGGAACGCAATAAGAAAAAAAAATGAATAAAGTACAATCAATCTGGCAAAGATAATCATTTCAGTTTTAAATTACTCAACCTTTCTTTCTTTCTTTCCTTTTTTTTTTTTTTTTTTTTGGTGGTGGCGGTTTTTTGAGACAGGGTCTTGTTATGCAGTTTGGGCTCGTCTTGAGCTCACTTTGTAGCCCAGGTTTGTCTCCAACTCACAACAATCCTCCTGCCTCAGCCTCCCAAGTGCTGAGATTACAGGCATGAGGCACCATGCCTGGCTTCAGCCATACTTTCTTGAGAGAAAAACCTTCAACTGGGTAGAACTCCAAAGAGACAGGGAAGGAGAGCACTAGCACTGAAATGTGAACTACGTTCATCTTAAACAGTTACCTCTCAGCCATTCTGCTAGTCATGGGAGTGCAGCACAGGCAGAATCAGGCAGCAACGACCTGTTCAATGGTAGGGATTAAAAAGAAGACTTCTGCCTGAAGACCATTGTCTAGGTTCCTGCAACTATTCTCCTGATCAAACTGGAAATTGCCTGCTGTGACTATGACCTGCATTCTAATGATCTTGCTGTCTTACCAGGTCCTCCGGAGAAGAAAAGATAATGACAAGTAGGAGAGAATAGTTGGGAGTGAGATAGGATGGTACAAGGCAGAATTTTAAGGAGGCAGCAGCCAATGACCAAATGTTACCTTAAGAGCAAAAGAATAAGGAAAAACATTTGGATTTACCTAAAGAGAGTTACTGATTTAATTTCATTGATTTATTTTGGGCCAGGGTCTCACTATATAGTTCAAGTTGATCTTACACTCACTATGGAACTCAGGCTGGCCTCAAATTCACCAAGATCCTCCTGCCTCAGCTTCCCAAGTGTTGGCACTGCAGGCGTGAGCCACCACACCCAGCAAATGTTCTTCAAAAGAATAGATTCCTATTCCATTACAACCAGCTTCTGGCCATGGAACAGGCAAGGAAATCAAAATGCTGACTTCTTGATTTGAGACTCCTAGCCTGGAAATTGTGAGAGAATTAATTAGTATTGTATTGTGTCATCCAATTTGTAACATATTGTTACAGCAAACCCAGGAATCTAATAGAAGCATTATCTTTTTTTATTTAAAGAGAATTTTAAAAAACAATAAAAATGATACATAATTTCAAAACAAGATGACAGGAAATTAACGATTATTGTATCACATATTGTTGTCTTCAAAATAGTTGCTTAGTTTACAAAATATAGGCATGCAAAATTGATCAAATTATATAAGCAATGGGCCAGAGATGTAGCTCAGCTATGTAGCACCTGCCTGGCAAGCATAAGGTCCTGAGTTCAATCCCCAGTACCAAAAAAAAAAAAAAAAATTAGAAGCTCTAACTGTTCCTTTCGGTGAACTAACAGAATTAGTAGTACAATTATCTCAGCTATCTTGTGATCTTGTGCATATATATATATGTATGTATATATGTATATGTGTATATGTGTGTGTGTGTATATATATATATATATATATATATATATATATATATATATATAAAATCCTCCTTCTCCAGAAACACTTGGTTGGAGCCAAGAGTCCCTGGGAATGAAGTAATAGAAGGACACCAAAAGGAGACTGGTATCAGTCTGCTTAACAGGATCACTATATTGGACAGTAGCAAACCGATTCAGCCAGGAGATACAAATACTAACTCACAAAGAATAAACAGAATCCCAATCCACACTGTCTTTATTTCATTTCTCCACAAGCCCACAGACATCTTCATCTGGGAAACTCTGACACTAGGAAGAGTTTCCCAGTGAAATGAAGACATCCATGCAGCCCCATGGTCCTGCTAGTGGACCCCATTATCAGGGATCATCTGGCATGCTTCCTGTTTCAGCCTGACTTAGTCAACTGGGACTACCACAGCAAAATTCCATAGGCTGGGTAGATTAAACAACAGAAATTTGTTTCTCACAATTCTGAAAGTTGGGAAATCCAAGATCAAAATGCAGCTAATTCCTGCTGAGGGCAATTCTTGGCTTGCAGGTGGCCATCTTCTATGTCTTCATATAGCCTTTCCATAGCATGAGGTAGTGGGAGGGGAGAGGTTGTGCTTTTTCTTCTTAGAAAGCCATTAATACTATTGGATTAGGATCCCACTCTTATGATTTCATCTGAATTCCCTTCTAAACATCCTATCTCCAAATAGCATACTGGGGCTAGAGCTTTAACATATGAATTTGTTATGTTTGAAGGTGTTGATAAGGACACAATTCAGCCCATAGCAAGGAAGGTAGGTATGGCAGCAAAATGCTTATAATCCAGCTACTCGGGAGGCTGAGGCAAGATGATCACAAATTTGAAGCCAACCTGGTTAACTATCTCAAAATAAAAAGGGCTGTGGAGCAATTAGTCATGGAGCAATTTCCTAAGCATGCATAAGGCCCTAGATTCGCATGACAAACAAAAATAGCAATAACTCCTAAAGGATCAAACAAACATAGGCTAGGTCAAAAGTACGCAAATATATAGAATAACCAGACATTTAATATATATTTTGAAGGATGAGGGTGGAGCAAATAAATTCCCCTCCTTTACACATAGGTATGTCCTGTGAAACTCTCAGTCCTACGACATCTTTCCAAAGTGTCTGCTGGGGTATGGGAATGCCCTAGCTTTGCTAGAAGATAAAATATACCTACAGTGCATGCGCAGGGTCAAATTTATTTTCTCCCCTTAACATACTGTTAGAATCTTCTCATAAAATATCTGGCTTATTCATAATGCAGGTGTCATACTGAAAGACAGTCTCAGAGAATTTTTATCACCTCACAAATACTCTTATGTTCTTCCAGTTACATAAACAAGGATGTACCTATTCATACTGCCTATGTACCAGGTACTGTGCAAAGAGATTTTTAATTTATTATTTCTCTTCATTCTCACAACCAGCTCAGGAAGCAAGTTGTTAAATCTTCATTTAACAGGCAAAAAAAAAAAAAAAAAAGAACCTGAGGTAAATAAGAGTTTAAGTAACATGCCCAAATCATATAGCTAATAAGTGCTAATTATGGGATTTACACCACATAGCATGACTTCAAAGTCCATACCCTTAACTAGCACACTTGACTGTTGAATTAATAGGCCATAGTACCAACTATGAGAAAATGCTAGTAGAGTGGTTGGTGCAGGAGAGGAACAAGGCGTGCAGTAAACAACTGTAAAGTATCAGAAAGCCAGGTATGGTGGTATACATACCTATAATCCAGCACTTGGGAGCCTGAGGCAGGATTGCCATGAATTCTAGGCCAGCCTGAACTACATAGTGTCTAATAATAACAATTGTAATAATATAAAAAAGTAGCTACCATACAAAATATGAAAAGTACTTTGGTAAATAATATGTGCAAAGAGATATGAATCAGAAAGTTATGGGAACTGTATTCTTTTGGACGAATCATCTCTCAATATATTAGTTTCTACAGACTTTGGTGACTGTAGTCACTGTCAGTCCCTGAAGTAAACATGGCTTGCCCTGGAATAAATCTATGTCTGTGCATGGCACTACGCATTAACTTTGTCTGTCTCTGGACAGCAGGCAGGTTTTTTGGAATATGTGGAAAAAGCAGCAAGGCCTTTCTTGTCTGTCTTATTTTGCCTGTCCTTAGCAAAGGTCTGGTCACCCTTAATTTTTGTCCCCAGGGCAGAAAGGGAAGAAGACAGTGCGCCTTCCATCGCCCTAACTAATCAAGTGCCTCTGTGTGCTCCAACAAGAGGTTCTTATTCGGATGAATAGATGTGTAAAGAGGCAAAAGGCCAGGACTTATGGGCTCAAAAATGTGTAAGATTTATTGGAGCTGCTGGTTAGTACACTGCTGTTTTCGTGAACTGGACCAAATGCTCTCCAAGCTTTCACCAATAAAATAAATACCCTCAGGTGTCCATCGACCTAAGAGGACCCGCTTGTAGTTGATATAATTGCCAAACCACTTGCTGGGAACTTGACAGATGAGTCCTTTAGCTTTCAATCCAGGATGAGAACGTACACCAAAAATGAGACTAACACTTTTTTTTTTTTTTTTTTTGGTCTTTTTGAGACAGGGTCTCACTATGCAGTTCAGACTGCCTTGAATTCACTATATAGCCTGGGCTGGCCTCAAACTTGTGGTGATCCTCCTGCCTCAGTTTTCAAGTGCTGGGATTATAGGCATGTGCCACCATACCCAGAGACCACTACTTTTTTAAAGAGAAATACAAATTCCTATTTTCTTGACCTTTCATGAATTCAACAAATATTTATTGGGTGCCTGTTACGTGAAGGCACTATTCTTGGAGATAGAGGTAAGCAAAACCAAGAGTCATGCCCTCATGCACACTCTACTCAGGTGTCAAGAGGATAGAGCATTAGAAAAAAATAATGTAGTGTATGCTAAGAGATAGTACATGTGACGGAAAAAGACAGAAAAACCAGAACAAAGAGGATTCAGAAGGGATTAGAATTGTCAACTAGGATTTTACACAGAATTGTCAACATAGGGCTCACTGAGGAGATGTTTGAGCAAAGACTTAAAGATATTGAGAGGATTAAACAAGGAACATCTGGGAAAGATATACCAGACAAAGGAAACAGCCAGGCAGGGGTATGCCTGGTATGTTTAAAGAAGGTAACTTGGACAGAGATAGGCAGGATTAAGAAGGACCCAATAGTGTGAGCTTGTAGACCACAACAGGGACTCATACAATGGAAGACTTTTATACTGATTGAAGTGAGATATTATTTGAAATTGTTTTGTGTTTTGTGATAATATGTGAGTCTCTAAATTGCCCAACCTGGGCTCGAACCTGGGATCCTCCTGGCTCAGCCTTCCAGAGTGCTGGGATACAGGCATATGCCACCCCATCTGGCTCTTGAACAGAGCAGTGAGTGCTGTCTTCTGAGAGCAAGTGTGGAAATAGCAAAATCAGAGAGAGTGCATTTACTGCAAGTGGGGCAAGTTGTTGGATACAAAAGTCTAGAGACTAGGAGAAAAGTCTAGATCGAAAAGGTAAACAAGTGAGCTATTGGCATACAGATGTTTAACCAAAGGCTGGTAAACATCACCATGCAAGCAGGTGTGAATAAAGAAGAGAACCAAAAAATGTTGCCTTTGAGCCTTCCAATAGCAAGGAGTTAGGAAAAGAGCAGGAAACTGCAAAGCAGACCGAGGTCAGTGCAACAGGAAGAAAATCTAAATGTCAGATTCTGGAAACCAAGTGAAAACATATATCAAAGAGAAGATAAATGTCAACTGTGTCAAATGTTATTGAGAAGTCAAATAAATTGAAGTTTGAAAACTGACAGTTGGTTTTTACAATTTGGAGATCCGTGATTTTGCTAACAAAAACGTTGGCATGATGGTAAAAAATTCAGATTAGAACAAATTTATAAAAAACAGTGGGTATAATTATTACATGTAAATTATACCTTCACAAAATTAAATTAAAAGCCCAAAAGTGGAAGCCAGGTATGGTAGAACATAGCTGTAATCTCAGTGCTCAGGAGGCTGAAGTAGGAGGATCTCTGTAAATTTCAAGGCCAGCCTGGGCTATTTAGTGAGTTCAAGGACAATTTGAACCACACAAAGGAACTTTGTTTCAAAAATCACCCCCATCTCAAATAAATAAATAAGGTTCAAAGGTGGGAAGTGAGCCCTGAAATAGGATAACCAGAATGTGGAAATGAAATAAATGTTATCCATCAATGTTAGAGCCGATAAAAAGAAATGATGGCATATTCATTTGATAGAATACTGGAAACTAAGCAGATGTTGGTAAACTAAGGTCTGAGAGGGTCAAATTGAGGACAGGGACAAGTATCCAAATAAAGTTTTAGAGTTGGTGATTTAGCTCAGTGGCATGAGCGCCTGCCCAGCAGGCACCAGCTTATGAGTTCCATCCCCAGTACCAAAAAAAATTTTTTTTTAAAGTTTTACTGAAAAGCCGGGCATGGTGGCTCACACCTGTAATCCCAGCACTCAGGAGGCTGAGGCAGGAGGATTGCTGTGAGTTTGAGACCAGCCTGGGCTACAAAGTGAGCTCAAGGCCAGCATGAACTGCATAGCAAGACCCTGTCTCAAAAAGACAAAAAAAAAAAAATGTTATTGCAACACAGCCTTGGCGATTTGCTTAATTATTATCTATGGGTTCTTTTTTGAACTATGTTTGTGCCAGACTTTATGGCCTACAAAGCCTAAAGTATTTACTATTCAATCTTTACAAAATTTTCTAATCCCTGGATTAGAGCATCGAGAATGAGTGAACCATTGCTATTTATTATAACACAGATCAATTTCCTATATCTAAGGTTGAGAGAAGGAAGCTGTGTGCAACAGAGTTCACAATATACATGTCCATTTGTATAAAATTCAAAAACAAAAATGAGTTTATGGCATTCAAAGTAAAAACAATATTTCCTTCAAGGGTAATGCCTGAGTGAGGTCAGGAGATAAGCTTCTGGGTGCTGAGAAGACTGGGTTTCTCGATCTAGGTGCTGGTTAGCAGGAGTGTTCATTCTGTGAAAATTAGCCAAGTAGTTAGAATTTTGCATACATTTCTAAATGTCTAAAGATTAACTAGAAATTAAAAATAGAGAAGTTGGAGACAAACATTAATAGAATTTAATGAACAAATGAAAGATAATTCACAGAGAAAGTAATTTTAAAGAGAGAGAGAGATTTTTTTTTTTGTACTGGAGACAACTCATGACCTCGCATTTGCCAAGCAGGCACTTAGCGCTGCTGAGCTAAACCCCGGGCCAGAGAGAGAGTTTTGAGAAACTCTCCACTGTGTAGTTCAGGCTGGCCTTGAATGCATGGTCGTCCTCCTGCCTCAACCTCCTTGATGCTAGGATTACAGGCGTGCACCACCACACTCAGCTCAAAAAGAGTTTTTTAAAACTGTTACAATTAATAGAATGTTTATATGCTGATGGAAAGAGGAAACAGGAGATTTAGGAGAGAAAGAGAAAAAGACTGCTGGAGTGATTCCCTTAAGTAGGGTAGAGGAAATGTGTTCCAGTGCGCAGGTAGAGAGATTGGCTTTGAAGCAGAGTACAGGGAATTCATCTGTATCACCACATTTTAGAAAACTGAAGACTGGGGCCTCCTATACATAGTAAAGAATAATTCTCAATTACCAAGAAATTATTTGATAATCATCTCAAAGTAGTTCCCTATTTGCTTGATCTCATTAAGGATGTTAACAGAGGTGTGGTGCAATATTCACTACTCATCTTTTAGTGCATGCAAGGTATTTTCTGTCCTCCCCAGAAGAAGGCACAGAGCAATTCACAGTGATATAGCACACAGTTTTTGTGACCATGACAGTATTGTAACCAAAATCCCTATATTCATCAGCTGTGACTGATAAATCAAGAGGCCTACATAACAGAAATTTAAACCAAGTAGGATCACAAATTCAAGCCCAGTCTAGATAATTTAGGGACTTAGCAAGATGCTGTCTCAAAATACAGAATAAAAGGGACTAAGGATGTAGTTCAATGTGTAAGTTCTGGGTTCAATTCCCAGCACTGCAATAAATAAAAATAAATAAACAAGCAAATAACAGAAATTTATTGTCTTAACCCTTCTGGGATATAGAGACCTGAGAGCAAGGTGTTAGTGGGGTGGTTCCTTTTGAGAGTTGTGAGAATCTTGTACACCTCTCTCCCCAAACCTAGCAATTTACTGGCAATCTCTGGTGTTCCTTGATTTGTAGACACAACAACCTAATTTCTACCTTCATGTTCACATTTTCCATTCATATCCAACTTTCTCCTCTATATAAAGGCACTAGTCATATGGAAACAAGGGTACCCTACACCAATACAGCCTCATCCAAACTAATCACAACAACACTATTCCCAAATAGAGTCACATGCAGAGGTCCTGAGGATTAGGGCTTCACCATGTGAATTTTGGAGAGACAAATTTCAACCATAATCATCTCCTAATGCAACAATTACTGTCAGATTTGCTGATAATAGATTGGGCAACTAAAGATGAGCCAGGATTTGACGGTCAACAGGACTGAAAGGATCTTCCTTTTCCAATGCCTGATATACTCTCATTTGAATCTGTTGTGTTTGATGTGACTCTTTGGACTTCTTAAAAAGAGCAAGTGGTAAGACTGGAAAGGTAAAGGCTAAAGGGATTTTCTCTAAGGCAGCCTTTTAGCAGTTTGGCCCAGGACCACAACACAAGTATCAAATATATGTTTGTCTTTTATAATATAAACATAAAGTCCAGGTGTGATGGCACATGCCTGTAATCTCAGCACTCTTAGAAGTGGAGGCAGGAGAATCACTGTGAATTAAAGGCCAGCAAGGCTACAAAGTGACTTCAAGCCTGAACTACAATAGTGAGACCCTAACTCAAAAAAAGACAAAAAACAAAACAAAACAAAACAAAACACATGTAAACATAGCTTTCTCAAGGTTCTGATTCTGCAAGCCTACAGCCCAGGAAACTGCATTTTCACATTCTTTCAGGTGATTTGGATGTCACACTTTAACAAAGATTTCTCTAAGGAGTGAATCCTTAATGGTATGGGAAATTGAAACAACAAAGCACTGGGTTGGATCAAGACTGGGCTTTGCCATCAAGACAGAGAGCAGAAAATAGAATCCATGAGATCCAAGCTTCCAGGACCCATCATGACTGTCAAGAGTACCTCCTCCTGTACTAGACAAAATAGAGCCCAGAAATGATAAAGCGGGGACATTTTGAGCACTTCAGAGAAGAGAGAGAAAAAAAAACGGGACTTAAGTATAATAAGAGGATTAAAATGGATCAAATGAAAAGAGAGAAGAGAAATATGAGCTGCTGTCCTTTAAGCCCGTGTCTAGACTAGATAACGTCTCCTTCTCCCTAGCAAGTCACAGGGACCTGATGTAGCTCAGTGTGAGCTTCTAGAGGAAGCCATGTCCTCACTGCTGAGGCAAGCCCACATTCCTGAAGCAGATATTTACTCACAGGACAAAGAATATGTCATCTTTAATGGTTATTTGTTGGGGCTCACTTTTTCTCCTGGCATTGCACTATCCTTAGAATTCTGAGACATATAAGAGCCCCCACAGAAACAGTTTGCATGTATTATTAAACTAACTGATGATCTTCAATTAACTGTGATTCCTCTACCATTAGACTTTATGACAATATTTTGAATATAGTAAATTATATCTGCATATTTCTTTATTGTGCTATCACTTCTTGACCCTGTTTAGTCTTCACAATAATCTTGTAACAGGTATTTCCCTCACTGGACAGATATTTTAAAGACATAGAGGGCCAGGGATTTAGCTCAGTGGTATAAGTGCCTGCATGGCAAGCATGAAGTTGTGAGTTTGATTCCTGGTACCTAAAAAATAAATAAAAGTAAAGACAAAGATATGATTACTTCCTTTGTCTGCTAATAAACCTTGGTGATTTTCCACTGTCAACCCTTGTTTATTAATCCTTCCTTGGAAAATATGTTTTAAATTCTTAACTGAAAACAAAAAGAAGTAGTTTGGGCCAGCCATGATGGCACACACCTATAATCCCAGCATTCAGGAGACTGAGGCAGGAGGATTATTGCTAGTTTGAGAACAACCTGGGTGACAAAGTGAACCCAAGGCCAGCCTGAACTGCATAGTGAGACCCTGTTTTAAAAAGACAAAAAAAAAGGCAGTTTGTACAAAAATGTACATGGTAATTTTATTCATAATATAAAAATTTAGAAGCACACCAAATCCCAACAATACAGGTCAGCACCAGGTATGGTGGTGCATGCCTGTAATCCCAGCACTCAAGAGACTGAGGCAGGAGGATTGCTACAAGTTTCAGGCCAGCATGGGCTACAAAGTGAGTTCAAGTCCAGCCTAAACTGCATAGTGAAATCCTGTCTCAAAAAAGACCTAAAAAAACCCCCAACAAAACAATGTTACAGAGCAACAGTAAGCCAATCTTGCTGTCAATACACCAGAATATCCTGTACCTACTTTTTTTAAGGCAGCAGAAATATAATTTTATTTGTGGTGTAACAATACAAGTCCTTTGTGTAATTAAAGAAACTTCTAACAGCCACATTTTTTTGTACCAGGGATCACACTCAGGACCTTGTGCTTGCCAGGCAGGTGCTTGTGCCACTGAGCTACAACCCTGGCCCTACAGGCACATTTTAAAAAAGAACATGTGTCATTCATTTCAGTCTGTACCTACTTTTAATGATAAGAATCTAGGCTAGGCTTGGGCATGAGCATGTGTCTAAATGTATGTGTCTGACATGGAATAAATGTAATAAACAAGCTAATGAACATGCTGGTTTCAAGTCTATCAAAATGTACATGTACACAGTAATGAAAGTAATATTAGAAAGTGCCAAACTATTTGATACTATATGTAAATAGGATTTATCTAAGTGTGACATAGGAGTTTAAGTGAGGGCAATAATGCCTTTGGATCTTCAGGGTACACTTACACAGGATTTTATACCAAGAAGAGAAAACCATTGGAATTAAAATCATAAAATCTCAGTACAGCAGGGTAGGCTAAGGACATGGTGACAGTTGTGTGTTGGGATGCCAGTGTTTAGGCCAATTCAAGTCAGAAGAGGGGTGGGGCCTGACCAGCCCACTGTGGCTTGACTCATATCTGCTCACCCACACACTTGGCCTGTGGTTCCACCGGTTAATGCTGCCATGGCAGTTCAAGTCCAGCAAGAAGGCACAGAGCGGAAAAAGAACGAGCCTATTAACAGAGAAAAACTGGTCAGACTTGATCAAGCAGAATGTTAGTGTGCGATGTCAAACTGCCCTTATGTATGATTTCAAAGAGGCTCCAAGAACAGTTCTCTTCTCTTTACGGGTAATTTTTGTGGTTGAAAGCATAAAAACATGGTGCCAATGGCTCATTACTAATGCAGGACATATAAATGGCCCAAGTACCTGAACTTCTTGTTTGTTTATTTGTTTTTTGGTACCAGGAATCAAACTCCTGACCTTTCGCTTGCCAGGCAGGCACTGTGCCACTGAGCTACATCCCCAGTACCTGAGCTTTAGTATGTATTCAAATGTGTTCATTAAGTTTCTTCCATCTCTCTTTCAAGATTCATATTCTCAATACACACACCTGAATCAAAAGTATGTATTTTCCTTTTGTTCTTTCAGTGAGTGCTTATTGTTTCACCGCACGTAGGCAAGAGGTAGGCTGGTGGTCTAGAGTTTGTGGGTTTTCTGCCTTAAGTCTGTAACCTTTGGCTTAACTGAGCCATAGGATTTAGCTTAGTGGTTCAAGCGTTTGCCTGGTAAGTGTGACTTTGTGAGTTCAATCCATACTAGTAATTGTTTATATACCTGTCTTCCCCGCTCTCTCAGTAATTGAGGTAGGGACTCTCTTAGCTTCTTTCATTTCCCCAATGTCTATCATTGCTCAGTACTGTATAGATACTCAGGGGATGACTGCTGAGTGAATGAAGTTATTTCTCTATCTACGTTAGTGCCTAGGGATTGAACTCCCTAGGCACTAACGTACCAGGGATTGAACTCATGATCTTGTACTTGCCAGGCAGGCCTTATGCCACTGAGCTAAATCCCTAGCCCCTTAGTCCCCTTTTCAAAATCAGTTTTTATTAAGTACTTAATATTCATAGATATTAAGTATAACTGAGGGAACAAGAGACAATGACTCTTGTCCCCTAACCATACATCATGTTATGATGAACTCATAAAAGCCAGTTGTAGGCCACACCAATGCTTTAACTTTTTCACCCAGGCTTATCTGCTTGTCTGCACCATTTCTATTATTCTCTGGCCTTACCTTACCTTAGGCCCTGATTCAAGCAAGTATGCCTCAGGTGGTTCCTTGTTTTACTGAACAGTTTGACTCCATTCTCAAGCACATTGATTTAGATTCTCCTAACTTACCTTTACCCATCTTTTTTGCTCACCTTTACTAATCCACGAGATATTTTTTCTTATTTATTTATCTGTTTATTCTTTTTGAGAAAGGGTCTCCTTATACAGTTCAGGATGGTCTTGAGCTAACTTTGTAACCCAGGCCAGCCTCAAAATCACAGCAAACCTCCTGCCTCAGCCTCCCAAGTGCTGGGATTACAGGTGTGCACCACCACACCTGGATCCACCAGGTATGGTGGCCCACACTTCTCAAAGAACTGGCAGCAATGACTTCATTTGAAGTTTTTAGAAATGTAGAACCTCAGATCCTAGGACTGCTGAGTCCAACTCTGCATTCTAATGACACACCTAAGTGATCTGTACACCCATTAACACTGAAGAAACTCTGCTTGAAATCTTTAAGAATGACCATTCCTGCTAGCTCATGGTTTTCCTTGTCTCTTGTTATTCTTTAGACACCAACATCTATTGTGTTACTTATCTAATTTATATAAGATCACTTTGATTGGGTGACTTACAATGACAATTATTATCTCCCCTTTTCTGTGAGTCAGGAATCTGGGAAAGACTTACCTGGATGCTTTGCTCAAAGACTTGCAAACAAGGTGTTGGCCGGGGCTTCAGGGACCTAAAGCTCAGCTAGGGAGAATCTATGAAAAAGAAATCTAATGCCATTCTCTTTCTCTTCCCTCCATGATCTTTTCTAAATTCCTTTAGGATTTTATGTCAATTAATTTTCATAAATTTTCTTTATTTCTTTAATAATTACCATCATTTTTATGCCCTCTTTCTGAAATTCCTGTTAGTTGAATGGTAAAGGGCCTGAGTTGAATTTCCAGGATTTTGTTTTGTTTTGTGTTTGCAATACCAGGGATTGAACCCAGCTATATCACACCGAGACACCTGCCAATCCCCTTTTTGTGCTTTTTATTTTGAGGTGAGTTCTTACTAAGTAACTAAGTCACTCAGGCTAGGATTTAACTTACAGTTCTCCTGCCTCAGCCTCTCAGAATGCCAGGATACTTTTATTATTCCTTCTGTCCTATTTTCCACTTTTTTAGAAATATTAACATTATTTTCCAAACCCTTCCTCTATGGAATTTTCTATTTCTCCTATTAAATTCTTAAATATTTATACATTTTTCTTATTCTCTGAGTGTTCTCTTTTAATGGCATCTTATTTTTGTTTCACAAATGCAATACTTTTATCTAAGAACATTAATTGTGGTTGCAAATGTAAATTTTATACTTCTGTTCCATATAGTTTTAATTATAAATTCATTTTTTAAAGTTTGGAGTTTGGGTTTTCTCCTATTTATGCATTATAATTTTTCTTCTAAAGTATGTTTACTTTTGGTGGTGCCTTGATACTAAAAATGAGGCAATTCAGTGGTAGAGAACTTACCTCATCCAGGAGGCTCTGGGTTTGTGCCCCGGCCCTGTAATAAATCAGTCAGTGCCAATAAAACATCCTCGGGTATCCATCTCTCTGCATGAGCAGCTTGATTAGACAGAACCCTTGTCCTTTCTCCTTAAACACTGTTGTCTTGGAAAGCTAGTAGCTGCCATGACAAATACTGTAATATCCTGAAAATGGGGTATTATAACCCGTCAGCAAATGTCTGAAGTCAATAATATAAAAAGCCCACTAAGTAGCTTTGAACCCAAATTGTCAAAGAGTCTAGAGTCCTCTGGTTCATCCCAGCAGATAATGAGTGTCCTTGGTTTACTACAATAGCAGGTGTTTCATTCAGAGTTCACTTAAAGAACAGAAACCAGTTCAAACTTTTTTTCTTTTTTCAGTACTTGGAGTTGAACCCAGGACCTTCATGTTGACCTACATCCTCAGATCCTCAGCCCTATTTTAGTTTTCATTTTGAGACAGGATCTTAAGTTAATGAGTTTTCCAGGCTTCATTTGAACCTGCAATCCTCTTGCTTCAGATTTTCAAAGTGCTGGGATTACAAGTATGCACCACCACACCTGGCTACAGATATTTTTAACAGCGAAAGATGTGAATCAAGTAATTAGAAGCTTCCAAAAGCATTGGCAGGGATTAAGAAGAAGGGTAGGCCTTCTGCACATGTTATACTTGCTATACACTAAGCACATGCTACACGTGAAGCACCTATTTGTGTCCCAAGGCCCAGAAAGCCACAATTTCCATGCTTCAACTGCATCTCCATTTATATCTTCACATATAGGGTCTAGGATTACAGCAGAAAAATTTACCATCTCCATAACAGTGCTAGCCATAAGCAACAGTCAAGAAACAGAAAGATGACTTGCACCTAACTTCTGCCACCCAAAACTAATGCAAGTGCATTTAATTATAGAACCTAATTTATATCTGGAAGCCTCGATGCAACAAAGTCTGAGAAATGTACAATGTTTGTTTGTTCTAACTTTGTAGGCTCAGCACATGGCACTGATTAAGACAGGCCTTGTAATCTGCCACACTGCACAAGGGCAATGAGGAGATATGGGTTTAACTGCTCTGTGGATTGTGTGACAGGAATCAGAATCCCTGTGTAGGTTTCTCTGTATCCTCTGTCTATTAGAAATGAGTCACTAGGAGCTCCAGTGGCGCAATCGGTTAGCGTGCAGTACTTACACAGAAATGAGTCACTAAGCCCAGTCTACATTCAAGGGGAGGAGATTATTCAAGGACATGAATACCAGGGAGCAAAATGCATCCAGACTTTCCTCCCAGTTGAAAATTACTGTTTTCTGTGTCTTTCCTTATAACTTTCTTGAAGTAATACACTACTTCTACAGTGCCTTGGATTAGATGCACACTCTCTCCTGAAAGATGAATAGAATATAATTGGCAGTGTTAAAACATGAACAATAGAGCAGAAAGTTAAAGTACCATTTTTGGAGTAAAAAGACACAGATTTGTAGACTGGCTCTAGAATTTCTGTGCTGTGTGAATTTATGAAATTGTAAACACTTGCTGAACTTCAGCTTTATCTCCTAAAAATTAGAATAGTAAGCCAGGCGTAGTGGTGCATGCCTGTAATCCCAGCACTCAGGAGGTTGAGGCAGGAAGATTGTTACAAATTCAAGACCGATCTGGGCTACAAAGTGAGCTCAAGGCCAGCCTGAACTGCAAAGTGAGATGTTGTCTCAAAAGGGCACACACACAAACACATACACACCCACAAATTACAATAGTAAGGCCTAATAGGGTTATTATAAGGATGACTTTAAATGATACACAGAATCTTTTTTCATAATAAGGAGTTATGTTTCAACCAGATGTGGTGGTGCACACAGGAGGATTGACACAAGTTTGAAGCCAGCCTAGACTACATAGTGTTCAAAGCTAGCCTGAACTACAGAGCAACACCCTGCCTCAAACTACAATAAGACAAATTTAAATTAAATTTTGTTTTGAGACAAGATCTCACTAGGTTGCCCAGGCTGACCTTAAATTTGTGATCATCCTACCTCAGCCTCCAAAGTATTGGATCTACCAATAGGTACCACCATGCCCAGCTGATACTTCAGTTTTTAGTGATCAAGTGAGTATGGCACTTCATCATGGGTAAAGATTGTCTTTAGAATTAGATTCCAAATTCCCAGAGGACTCTCAGTCCACATCTTTTACATCCTTCTTGCCTCAATAGCACCTAACACCTTACCTGATCAATGAAGCAGTGATCAATGAAGTACATGGATAAAAGGAGAAAAGAGTATATAGGAAAATATACTGTTTGATGACAAATTGAATAATCTAAAAATGATCCTAGGTGCTCACTTTGGGCTCTCAGGAAATCAACCATCTGCACCAGGGGTGGCCTAGAAAGAGAGCTATTCTCCAGTCTAAGTTCCTACGTGTACCTGTTATTCTATGTTTGTCTCAGAAGTATCTCTCACCCTGAACCTGCTCTGGGAATCTCTGAGGAATTATTTTTTCCAGTGCCTTTCCCTTATAGGTTGTAAGTAATTTTATACAGTTTCTATGTTGTTGTGTTGGGCTGTAGGTTTTTTTTTGTTATTGTTGTTGTTTGTTTGTTTGGTACAGGGAATTGAACTCAGAATTTTGTACTTGCCAGATACGTGCTTATGCCACTGAGCTATATCCCTGGCTGCTTATTCATTCTCATTGCTATAAAATATTCCATTGAATAGACATACCAAATTTATGGATTTATTCTACTATTAGTGGACACTGAGCTTTCAGTTAGCGGCTATTATTTACAATGCTGACATGAACATTGTTGCATCTGTCTCATGAAGAAGACATGCTAATACTCAATTCTCAGGTATATATCTAGGACTAGAATTGCTGGATTGAAGGGTGCATGAATTTGTAGTTTTTACTAGGTATCCACAAATCTCCAAACTTGTGCCAGCAGCATATGGGAGTTATAGCTTCTTTACATCTTTGTCAGTAGCTCAGACTGCTTTTTTTTTTTTTTTTGAGACAAAATCTTGCTATATAAACTGGGCATGGTGGTGCACACCTGTAATCCCAGCACTCGGGAGGCTGAGGCAGGAGGATCACTGCAAGTTTGAGGCCAGCTGGGGCTACAAAATGAGTTAAAGGCCAGCCTGAACTGCACAGTGAAGCCCTCTCTCAAAAAAATAAAAAAACAGATCAGCATTTCCTGAGATCCGTGCCATGTTGGAACCTGGGGCACTGGGAAAACAGGCAGCCAGCAAGCCATTCTGGTAAGTGGCTGTGGCCTCCCAAGCTGTGGCCACCCCAGGGCAAGAGCCAGATCAGCATTTCCTGAGATCCGCGCCATGTTGAAAATTGGGGCACTGGGAAAACAGGCAGCCAGCTCACCGCTCTGGTGGGTGGCTGTGAGCCTACTGGCGCAAACATCCATCTCATCCCCCCCAGCAAGTGAGAGCCAAAGATCTGAGCATCTCTTGTGAGTTTGACTATATGTGATATAGCAAATAAGGGGGATTTTCTTCTGCCATCTCTTTGAAGGCAAATATTTTTATCTCCATTTTGCTCTGTTCTGATCAATGGTATTGCTCTATTCAATATTCTGTTTTTATAATTTCAGTTTTTCCTTTGATATTGCTCTACCTGATTGAAGGAACAACTATTGTGAAGAAAACCAGATATACTATTGTACCTATTGCTGTTATACTGGTAACCTGCTGTGAGGTTCTGTACCAGTTTCACTGCACAGCCTCAGTTGGCTTTGTCCTGTCTTGCTCTGCTGTATTTTACTACCTTCAAAATTAAATAAATAAATAAAATAAAAAATAATAATAAATAAAAAAATTTAAAAAGTAAATAACAACAAAAGAGATCAGTAAGGTACTGAGCAACTTGAAACATGATATAACTAAACTGATAATGGGCTTAAAAAGCAAAAGGAGGAAAAGAAAGTGCTCTAAAGGATGTAATTGCATGTATCTTTAAGTGTGTAGGACTGATAACCATGTTGCTAAATTTTGTTGGATCAGTGAACAGAACTGTTTGCAGCCTCACTGTTTGTCCACTTTGTATGCTTTTAAATTGTAACTTGAACAACTATATCCAAGAAAATATATAATGTATCAACTAGTGATTTCTTACTGTTTTTTTTTGAAATTCTGTATTGTTTCTATCCTTTTTTCTGTTTTTCTTTTTTCCCCTCTCTTTAAATAAAATTTTAAAAATAAGAAATTTTAAAAAATAAAAAAAAAGTTTTGCTTCCTAGCTAATTTTTCAACTAGTTATATTTATGTTTCCTTTGACATGAAGTAGTACTTTGTAATTTCTATATGTTAAGACTTGTTATATTTATTTTCTCAGCAAATATTTTTAAGCACTTTTGATGCTCACAGAATACAAGAACAAATAAATAAAAAAATTTTCTATGTACATGAAGCATACATCCTAGTGTAGGGAGAGAAATGATAAGCACAATAAGTAGGCAAAATTCATCACATTATATTTTACCCACTCTTTAATGAATGCTGCAGAGAAAAATAAAGTAGGGGAAAGGGATAGGGTGTTCTGGGGCAACTTGATATACAGTGTATAAGAAAACCCTCCCAAACAAGGTAATATTGAAGTAAAATCATAAAGATGGTTAAAAAGCAGGTCACAGAGACATTTGGTGGAAGAACATGTTAGGCAGATGAAACAATGACTAAAGTCCTAAAGCAGCAGCATAAATGGTATGTGTACGGCAGCACAAGAAAACTATTGTGGCCAATGCCAAATAGGAGAAGAGTTCCGAGACACAAGATTTGAGCAGTAAAGCAGGGAGCATGTGTGTGCAGAAGGCAAAGAATGTAATAGACCACTGTAATATCTTGCTTTTTTCTCTTGGTGAGGTGGGAGCCATCTGAGGAAAAGAAAGTTCGGGCAAAGGAGTGACACAATCTGCTCAGAAAGCCCACCAGGAAGACAAACAGCTCCTCAGCTCCGATGGCTTCAAACCATCTCAGGTGAGTGATTTGAGATAGATAAAAGATAACCCAGACCTATGACCCAACAGAGGGTGGGCAGCATTCACTAGGTACTTGTTGATTAACTTTTGTTTTCCTACCCTAAAGACTATTTTTTTTCCTAACAGTACTGAGGATTGAACCCTGGGCCTCCACATTGACCTATATCTCCAATCCTTTTTTTAAAAATTTTTTTATAATTTTCAAATTTTTTTTATTAGTTTGTGTTTACAGTTCGTAATGACTGGGGCCAGGGATTGAGCTCAGCAGCATAAGCGCTTGCCTGGCAAGCGCGAGGTCATGAGTTCAATCCCCAGTACCAAAAAAAAAAAAAAATACAGTACATGACTGCATTCATCATGAGGAGTTGGTACAGGTATATAAAGCATCTTTTTCTTTCTTTGTCTTTTTCTTTTCTTTTCCTTTCCTTTTTTTTTTTTTTTTTTTGGTCTTTTTGAGACAGGGTCTCTCATCATGCAGTTCCGGCTGGTCTTGGGCTCACTTTGTAGCCCAGGCTGGTCTTGAACTTGGAATGATTCTCCTGCCTCAACCTCCTGAGTGCTGAAATTGTAGGAGTGCACCACCACACCCGGCTTCACATCTTTTTTTTGAAACAGGCTCTCACTGTGCAGCTCAGGCTGGTCACTGTGTAGCCCAGGCAGACCTCCAACTCATAGCAATCTTTACTGTACGTACCACATTTTAATCTTTTTTTATAATTTTAGTTTATGAGTACCTGTGTATAGTACGTGTTTACATCCTTGTATTGGGTTGGTACATGTATAAGACGTTGTAATTCCCTTTTTTCATCCTCTTCCCTTTCTTCTCTTCCCTTTCCCCCATCTCTCGGTCCCTCTTCCCTTCCTTTTTGTTTTCATACATGTTTGCTGTATGTACTGTTACAATCTTTGTTTGCAGTGGGTATATTTACATAACATGCCCCAATTTCTTGTTTCATCCCTTTTATTTCCCTCTCTCTCCATCTCTTGATCTCTTTTTCTTTAAGAACAGACACACTAGCCAGCATTTGGGAAGCTGAGGCAGGAGGATTGCCATGGGTTCAAGGTCAGCCTAGGATACATAGTGAGAGCTTTTTTCAAAAAAAAAAGAAAGACAACAAAGAATAAGTTGTCCCCCTATATCCTATTACAGTAAGTCCCTGACTTACTGCAGACTTTCACAGGTGTACTGTATAAAACTCACTTCATCAAATTATAGCCAAATTCAATTTATGAATATTCTCCCAGAACAGAACTTACTCGTAAGTTGGGGACTTATTTTATCTTTAATTTTAATTTTTATTTTTACTATAGGTTTATCATATAAGAGAAACCATGTGATACTTAAGCTTATCTGTCTGATTTATTTCACTTAATATTATGTCTCAAGGGTCATCTGTTTTCCTACAAATTACTTAAGTTTCTCTTTATGACAAAGTAGTACTCCATTGTACCACATTTTTTTTTTTTTGTCTTTTTGAGACAGGGTCTCTCTATGCAGTTCAGGCTGGCCATGAGCTCACTTTGTAGCCTAGGCTTGTCTTGAACTTGCAACGATCCTCCTGCCTCAGCCTCCTGAGTGCTGGGATTACAGGTGTGAGCCACCATGCCCGGCTCACATTTTCTTTATCAATTTGTCTGTTGATCTGTTCATAGGGTGCTTCCAAGATTTAGCTGTTATGAATTGTGCTGCTATAAACATGGGTATGTATGTGTCACTGTAACATAATGTCTTTAACTCTAGATGCCTAGAAAGGGAATAGCTGGGTCAAATGGAATTTTTAGTTTCAGTTTTTTGAGGACTCTCCATACTAATTTCCATAATGGTTGTACTAGTTGATATTCTATAGAAGGATTACCAGGATTTGTTAGTATTTGATTTCTAGATGATGGTCATTCTTTCTGAGTTAGATTGCAATCTTAGTGTTGTTTTAATTTGCATTTATTTACTGACCAGTGATGTTGAATATTTCTTCATGTATTTATTGGCCATGTGTAGTTCTTCTGTGAAGTAACTAATCATTTTGCTTGCCCATTTTTCAATTGGGTCTTTTATTTGCAAGAGGTCCAATTTTTTTTTTATTCTTTGTGTAGTCTAGATATATGTCCTCTGTATTAAGAATGTATCATAAATTTTTTTTTACCCATTCTAAAGACCTAAAAGATTGTATTTCATTCTGTTAGTTGTTTCTTTTGTTGTGCAAAAGCTTTTAAATTTAATATAATCCCATTTATTGGTTCTTGGAACTATTTCCTATACAACTGGGATTTTTTCAGAAAGTCTTTGTCTATGCCTATGACTTCAAGAGTTTTACCTATTTTGTCTTCCAGCAGATTGTTTCTGTTTTAACATTTAATTATTTGATCCATTTTGATTTTAGTTTAGTATGTGGTAAAAAATACAGGTATAGATTTAGTCTTTTGCATGTGCATAGCCAGTTTTCCCAACATCATTTATTAAAAATGCTAGCTTTTCTCCAATGTGTGTTTTGGCTCCTTTGCCAAAGGTCAAATAGTTGAATATATGTGGGGTTGTTTCTACATTCTCTGTTCTGTTCCACTGATCCTCATGTTTTGTTTTGTTTTGTTTTGTTTTGTTTCTTTTTTATACCAGTACCATGCCATTTTTGTTATTGTAGCTTTGGAGTATAATGTCAAATCTGGCATTGTGATGCCCCATGCTTTGCTCTTTTTATTCAGGACTACTTTCATTATTCTGGGTCCCTTCTTGTTTCATATGAATTTTAGGGTTGTGAAGAATGCAGTTTTGGAATTTTGATTGGGCTTGTATCAATTTTAGAAGTGTGACCATTTGGACTATATTTATTCCTTTCTGGAAACAGGGGATATATTTCCACTTTTTAATGACTTCTTTAACTGATTTTTTTGGAGTACTGTAGTTTTAACTGTAGAAGTCTTTCATTTCCTGAGATTAATTCCTAAGTAGTTAATTTTTCTTGATGCTGTTGTGGATGATATTTTCTCCCTAATTTCTTTCTCATTGGGTTTATTGTTAGTGTACAGGAGTTTTGTGTGTTGGTTTTGTATCTTGCTACATTACTGAATTTGATTATTAATTCTAAATGTCTTTGGGATCTTCTATATAGAAGATGATGTCATCTACAGATAATGCTAATTAACTTTTCCATTTCTATATGTATCTCTTTTATTTCTTTTTCTTGCCTAATTACCCTAGCTAATATTTCAAGCACATGAGCAGTGATAGAGGACATTTTTGTTCTATTTCTGATTTTAGTAGGAAAACTTTCAGTTTTCAGATATTGGCAATAGGATTGTCATAAATGGCCTTTATGAGATCAAGATAAGATCCTCCAATACCATTTTTATTCAAGGTTTTTTTTTTAATCATGAAAGGATGTTGGATTTTGTCAAAGGTTTTTCTGCATCTGTTGAGATGATCATGTGATTTTTGTCCTCACTTCTGTTTATATGATATATTACATTATTTTGATTGTGTATACTGATTATGCATATTTGATTGTGTATTACATTACATTGATTTGTGTATATTGAACCATTCTCACGTGTCTGGGATGAAACCTACTTGGTTATGATGTATGATCTTTTTAATGAATCATTGCATTTTTTGCCAGCATCTTGTTGAGGATTTTTGCAACTATATTCACTAAAAAGATTGGCCTCTATTTCTCTTTTTTGTTCAGATCTGTGTCTTGTTTTGGACTCAGGGTAATGGTAGCATCCAGGAATGACTGGGAACATTCCTTCCTTTTCAATGTCATTGAATAGCTTGATGAGCTGGGTATTAGCTCAGTGGCATAAGCACATGCCTGGCAAGCATGAGGTCATGAGTTCAATCTCCAGCACCAAAAAAAAAAAAAAAAGCTTGATCAGGGTCTGGGGATTTTAGCTCAGCAGCACAACCACCTGCCTGGCAAGCATGAGGTCATAAGTTCGATCCCTGGTACCCCACCAAAAAAAGAATTTATTAAAAAAAAAAGAAAAAGCTTGATGAGAGCCAGGCACCTGTAATCCCAGAACTCCAGAGGCTGAGGCAGAAAGATCATTGCAAGGTGGGACCAGCCTGGACTACAAAGTGAGCTCAATGCCAGCCTGAACTGCATAGCAAGACTCTTTTTCAAAAAGACCAAAAAAAAAAAAAAAAAAAAAAGCTTGATGTTAAAACTTTCATGAAGTTATTGTAGAACTGAGCAGTGAATCTATCTGGACCTGGTCTTGTTTTGAAAACAGAAGCAACAAATTTTATTAATACATTGGCAAGGAATATAAGCAAAAATGAGTCATCAGGATGACTATAGTTTTCTGGTCTTAGAATATTAGAGTTTCTATGAGTTGATAATGGAAAGACTCAAAAAACATGGTATTTGGTGACCAAGATCTGGAGTTTATGTTTGGTCTTAGTGAATTTGAGACCTTTTAGACATTTCAGCATAGGTGTCAAATTGGCAACTGGTTATATGAACCCGGAGCTCAGGAGCATTTAAGAAGAATTTTATTAATCAATATTGTTGATGGAAAAAACAACTCTTAAGTCTTCATAAACCAAACCAGTAAACATTTATTCTTCCTTTTGTTATATATGTAACATGAATCTACAGTGGATTTCAGCCCTATTCTAGGCTGATTCAAGTGCCTTTCAACTTTGGGTTTAGGCAGAACTAACAGCCACTGTCTGATGTTTGCTATACTCATAGCAAAGGATCAGAAGCAAAAGAGACCAAACTAAACACCACAATCAAATTTAAAACTTCAATTTACATGTACAGAACATATCATATTTTTACTCTACCAGCAAAACCAGAAAACAGGGGCACTCTTAGAACTCTTTCTGTCTCTCTTAGATGGAAGTTATCTTTCTTTCAATAAATACTTACTTAAAGAAAAGATAGAAAACAAACAAAAAACCCTTCTGAGTCTAGCCCTACAATGGAGCAAGGATGGTTGTTCTACTTAGAAGGAAAACTTTAAGGCAAATCCAAAGAGTATAGATGTATAATCTTCATAGAATAAAGAGTTGTAAGCCATAATTTAACCCACAAAAGTGATTGTAAATATTAAAGAGAAGAACTCTAAAGTATTCCAATGTTCAAAGGTCATGGAGATAAGGAAAAACCAACAAAAGATACTAAGAAGGAATAGATAGTAAGATAGGGAGAAAACATTGAAATTCAAAAGAAGCAATCAGCAATTAACTATGTCATATATGAGGCTGATATTGCCCATTAGATTTAGCAATAGAAAATCTTTAGTAATCTTGAGAAAAAAATTTATAACTTGGGGGAGGCAATTGCTGCCATTTGGTTGTTTGTCCCCTCCCAAACTCATGATGAAATTTAGTTCCAGTTATAATAGGATTCAGAAGTGGGGCCTTTAAAAGACTATTAAGCCTTGAATAGATTGATGCTATTACTACAGAAATGGGTTCCTTATAAAAGGCCCCCCCTTTGTCTCTCTCTCTCTCATTTTCTCTCTGCCCTTTTGCCATGGGACAGCACAGCAAGAAGGTCCTTGCCACTAGTCATGGTGGTGAAAGCCTGGAATCCCAGCACTGGGAAGGTGAGGTAAAAGTTGCACCACAAATTTGAGGCCAGCCTAGGCTAGATAGTAAGACCTTGTCTAAAAAGAAAAAAAAGAAGAAGGAGGAGGAAGGGAAGGTCCTTGTCATATGCTGGCCCCTCAATCTTGGACTTTCTAACCTCCATAACTGTGAGTCAGTAAATTTCTATTCATTATAAACAGAAATATCTGTAGCATAAACTAGGACAGAGGTGAAAACTTAATCAATACAGATTGATGACAGAGAAGAAGAAATTAGAAACAGTGGGTATAAGCAGACTAATCTTTCAAGGAATTTTGCTAAAAGAAAAATGTAAGGGGAAAAAAGGCTGGATAGTAAAGTGATGATGAATAGTATATATATGTTATTAAGATGAGAGAAATAAATGTATGGTTTTGTGCTGATAGGAAAAATCCAGCCAAGTGTGGTGGTGCATGCCTGTGATCCCAGCACACGGGAGGCTGAGGCAGGAAGATACCCTGGGGCCAGCCTGGGCTACATAATCAGATCAAGGCAGCCTGTACTACGTAACAAGACCCTGTCTCAAACAAAACAAAACAATCCAGTAGAGAGGAAAAAATTGAAGGTGCCAGAGCACAAGGAGAGAGTTTTTTGTTTTTGTGGCACTGAGGATGGAACCCAAGCTGGTAAGTGCCCAACCACAGAGCTATATCCCCATCCAAAGAAAAAATGGCTGTGGTTAGGTCCTGAGTCAATTAGAAGACATGAGATCTAGCAGCTGCTGGAGAACTTGTCTTCTTTAAGAACAATGACAATCCATTCTTAGTAATAGGTGAGGCAGCAGAGAAGCCGAACACAAGTGCAGGTAAGAAAGCAGATGCAACAGTGGGAGCAGGTCAGAATTTTTCTTTGATTGCTTATATTGCTCAATAATAATAAGATGCAAGTCATCAGTTGCAAGTGAAGTCAAAATGGTTGATCACAGAATTTAGGTAAATTAGGAAAATAATGGAAGTTGCAGGGCTGGGATGTAGCTGAGTGGTACAGTGTTTGCCTGGCATGCATGAGGCCCTGGGTTCCATCTCCAGCACTGGTTGGGGGGGAAACCAACAGTTGGGACATAACAGGTTAGGAGCAATAAAACAGCTGAAGTAACAGTGGATTATAGAGCCCCAAAAATATATTCTCTGATGTTTTTGTTTAAAAGTATTAGAGGTTTGATTTTCATATGTAGGTTTTAATAATTCTTAAATTTAATTTAATATATGGTGTGAGATAAAAAATGAATTTTGTTTTTTCTATATAAGGAACCTGTTTTCCTAGTACCACTTACTTATGACTCAATCTGTCTTTCACATTTTCTGATCATTTAACCACCATGTCTCTTAGTGTTACTACTGTCATATTAGTTTCTCCATGTACATGACTCTGTACTGAGTATTCTATTCCATTCCATTGATATGTTGGAAATTCTCAGACTCATGAGACAATGTCTTAATTACTACAGTTTATAGCATTTTTCTGTCTTTCCCTTTTGAAAGAATTAGCTGAGCACAAAAATTTTGGTTGGTAATGGTATTACTTCAATTTTTTAAAGATATTGCTCCATTATCTTAATTAAATCTACTGTTTCTGATTAGAGGTGAATTGTCAGTCTAAATTACATTAACATTTTAAAGTAATCATTTTATTCTTTGTAGCTTTGAAACTTATCTCTATATCCCAGATGACTTTCATTTTATTTTAATGTACATAATTGTGAATTTATACTGATTTATCCTGCTTGATATTTTTTGTGTGTGTTTCAATTCTGCAATTATTTGTTATTATTTCTTCAAATATTGTTTCTTCACCATTCCCTTCACCCTTGTCTTCTGTAATTTTTATTGCATATAGGTTGAAGCTTCTTAATCTATCTTCCATGTTTTCCAACTAACATGACTAACATCAGATATGGATAGATAAGGTTTATATATAAACAGGAATGTACATAAATATAATACAATTTAAATATATATATAGAGAGAGAGACAGACAGACAGACAGAGAGAGAGAGATAGCAAGAGAGACAGAAAGATGTATAACCTCTTTTACTTTCTGTTGTATAGGCTAGATCAGTTATGCTGAACCTTTTTAGAGCTTTCAAGGATAACAAATAGCCCACTGCAGCATGCATGCCATAGAATGGTTCACCATTACTGGTGAATATCTCTGGCACTGTCTCTCAATTTAATAAGGTACTCTTCAACTGTAACTAGTCTAGAATTTATCTTACTAAGTTTTTAGTGGCTATAAAAATGAGCGATTACGTTTGTTTCTAGCTGCTGCTGCTGTCTTCTCCTTCACTTCCTCCTCCTTGTCCAGGCTGTCTGGAACTTGTGTGCTCATGTGACCCTCCAGCCTCAGTCTCCTGCATAGCTGAGAGTAGTGATGCATCCCCAAGCCTGGCTTTACAATGCTTCTGTTTTAATTCCAGATTATTTTTGCCTTATTTATACTTTTTAAATAAATTATTTTTCATTTTGATAGAAATTGTTCCCTTGTTTATATCTTGAACATCTTAAAAAATATTTATTTAAAAGAATTGTCAGCTGGGCATGGTGGCACATACCTGTAATCCCAGCAGTCAGGAAGCTGAGACAGGAGGATTGCTGCAAGTTCAAGTCCAGCCTATGCAACATAGTTTAAAGCCAAGTTGAACTACATAGTGAAATCCTGTCTCAAAACAACAAACAAAAATTGTCAGGCTGTTCTATAAATTAATTATGCTTAAATAGCATAATTCAAAGTGAAAATGGGGGAAAGTGAATTAACTCAAGATACACTTTGGATTGGTGGATGAATTGACTACTATATGGGATAAGGAAAGGATACTAAGACGACTTCTCAGTTTTGGGCTTCAGTAGTTGAGTGAGTAATGTTTGCATTTTTGCACACAGGGATGATAATGAGCAATAGCTTGAGGAAGGAGACACAGAGAAGTCAAGCATCATATTTTTGACTGTTTTGAAGTTTGAAATGACTTGTGAAACGACAAAGAAGAGATGTCAAATAAAAATATGTATGCATTAATCTAAGACTTAGGTAAGGGGTCTAGTCTTGACATATAAATGTAGGTGTCAACATTTTGAGTTGTTTTGTTTTGTTTGTTTGCTTGTTTTTGAGACAGGGTCTCACTATGTAGTTCAGACTGGTCCTGAACTTACCTATGTAACATGCTGGCCTTGAACTCCTCCTGCCTCAGCCTCCTGAGTGCTGGGAGTGTGAGCTACCACGCCCAGCAGGTAGCATCATTTTATAGAGAAGAGAAAATAATATTTAGAAACTAGCATCTAGATTTGAGGGACACTCATTGGTATTAGGGTTGTTGCTGCTACCTGACCACCTGAGCTAGACATATATGTGCATTCACATATGCATTTATTTTTGGTACTAGGAATCAAAATCAGAACCTTTAGCTTGCTAGGCAGGTGCTTGTGTTGGTGAGCTATATCCCCAGCCCACACACACATTTATATACTTAAAAATATACCTGCATTTATTTCTCTATGTCTCTCTCTCTCTTTTTCCGTGTGTGTGTGTGTGTGTGTGTGTGTGTGTGTGTGTGTATGCTGGAGGGGTTGCTGGGGACTGAACCTTGGGCTCCATGCTTGCATCTCCAGTCTGTCTCTATGTACTGAACACTGTAATTTCTCTTCTAGCATAGACCTCATTCTGCCTTTCCTCATGCATATTTATACAGCTCTTCTTTGACAATGAGAAACTTTACTGTCAATAGCCTCAATATTCTGCCCATTTGCTTTCTTTCTTTTTGTCTAGGCAATCTCTTGACAGCAGTAGGCCATCATTTTGTAGAGCATCTCTTTGTGAAGACCCTGGTTCTCATAAGGCTGCCTTTTAGCAGAAAGAAAGAAAAAAAAACCCAACTCATTTTACTTGTTTAGTTTCTGCACCTAGTTTATTAAGAATATTCTTTGGAAGGCTGGGGATTTAGCTTAATGGCATAAGTGCCTGCCTAGCAAGCATGAGGTCATGAGTTCAATCCCTGGTACAAAAAAAAAAACAAATTGGCATTTTGTTTTTGTTGTTTTATTTTGTTTTGTTTGATGTTAAGGTTTAAACACAGGGTCTCACATGTGTCAAGCACGTCGTCTACCACTGAGCTACACCCTCAGCCTTGTTTTGTTGCTAATTTGAAAAGACTTTTCTTTTTCATTATATTTTCTGTTTATTGCTTGGATTTGAAAAGGCTGTTATAGGGTAGTTTTTTTAGAAATGGCTTGCCAATCAAAAATATTCCAAGTTCTTGCCTCGATCAAAGAATTGGACAAAACAAGCCAGTAATGGAGCCAAAAAGTTTATTTGAAAAGTACGGGGTAAAAGGGTATGTGAGAAACCAACTCTGCAGAGTGAACTTGAGCCAAACAAAGAAAAAAAGAAGATAAAGGCGAAAGTAAAAGTACGTGCGGCATTTGAAAAACGCTGTGGAATGGGATATGGTGCAAACTCCTGCAGGACAGCACATTTTGTGATGGCTGCTCTTTTTTTTTTAGTCTTCTTCATCTCGTAGGAGCTTGCGAGAAGTCCTGCATACATGTCCTCGAGTTGCCCTAGGATCTAATTGACAGGTCCCATTCATTTCCCCAGGCAGCTTGCCACACCTTGTCTTCTATATCAAGGCTAAAATATAGTTGCATTTTTTGTTTACCAACCTGAAATTTTAAAAAAAAGTTTATATATCTTTACTCTTATTGGTTATTAGTAACACTGCATATTTTTCAAATATTTATTAGCCATTTATGTTTCTGTGAATTATCTGAATCTTTTGTCTATTTTTCCTATTGGATTCTTAGTGGGCTTTCTTTTTTTTAATTCAGCTTTTGAGTTCTTTATAGTTCTAGGGCTTTATGCATGATAGGATTGAGCTCTACTATTGAGCCATGCACTCATTTCCTTGTTCCTTTTTTAATCCTTTTGCAATTTATTGAATTAAAAGGTTTTAGACGGGCAGATCTGTTGATCCTTTTCTCTGTGACTTGTTAGGCTATTTCTTTCTTTCTCTCTCTCTCTCTCTCTCTCTCTCTCTCTCTCTCTCTCTCTCTCTCTCTCTCTCTCCCTCTCTCTCTTCCAATACTGGAGACTGAATCATGGCCTTGTGACTGTCAGGCAAATGCTCTACTACTGCGCTACACACACATACACACACATTTTTTTTTTTTATTTTGAAACAGGCATTTGCTGTTTTCCAGCATGGCCTCAAACTTCTGTTCCTCTTCTTTGGTTTTTCAAACAGCTGGATTTACAGTATATAACATGGGGCTTCAAACTCCCTTTTCTACACAAAAATCAAACAATCAGTTCAGTTTGAGAGTAGATACGGTTTATTAACTGACCAGATTATGCAATAACCATGGTAGACCCCTTAATTGATCTTCCTAATACCTGTTGACCTGGTTGTCCCTGTTGCCAGCATTGTACCTTCTACAAAATGGATGTCTTTTTCTCCATTCCACTTCATGGAGATTACTTCTCATGCCCCAGAGAATTATTTGCTACTTTGAAACATTTTCCAGCCAGGCATGGTGGCACTTGTAATCCCAGCACTTTGGAGGCTGAGTCAGGAGGATTTTTGCAAATTTGAGACCAGCCTCTGCTCAGTGAGCTCAGGGCCAGCCTGAAATGTATAGTGAGACCTTGTCTCAAAAAGACAAAAAAAAAAAAGAAAGAAAGAAAGAAAGAAAGAAAGAAAGAAAGAAAGAAAGATTTTCCAACAGTACAGCGTTCATGAACCAGATCTTCCATGCAGATGAAGCCATATTTACCAAGAAACTAAGCAATCAAAGGGTCATCTATTCAGGAAATTTGCTTATTATTGATTTTACCATATGTATACTTGTAGGTTATCTCATTTACTATTCCCATACTAGGTACCATTCCATAGTCCTCAGCATATTAATGTTTTTTGATTTTGTTGGGGAGAAGAGCTTTATGAGACAGAGTTTTACTATGCAGTTCAGGCTAGCCTTGAACTGTCTTTGTAACCCAGGCTGGCCTTGAACTTGCAGGAGTACTCCTGCTTCTTACCTCAGCCTTCTGAGTGCTGGGATTACAGGCATATGATACCATACCTGTCTTTTATTTTGATTTTTGATTTATAGAAGTGTCAGATTTTTTGTGGTAAATCTGCTAATCCTAACTGGGTGTAATGGTGCACATCCATAATCCTAGCACTCTGCGAGACTGAAGCAGGAGGATCACAAGTGCAAGCTAAACTGGCAATTTAGTGACCTTAGCAAGATCCCATCTCAAAATTTAAAAATTTAAAAAGGTCAGGGATATAGCTCAGTATAAAGGCTCTGGGTTCAATTCTTAGTACTACAAACAAACACAACAAAACTACTAATTTTTATTTTAGTGACTCCTCCCCTTGCTTCTAAATTTAATTTCTGTCTAGGGATGTTTTGTCTCATTTTGTTTCTTTTCTTTGTTTCTTCCATTTTGTTTCATTTTGATTTGAGACACAGTCTCATTATGTTGTTCAGGCTGTCCTTGAACTCACTGTATAGCCCAGGCTGGCCTTGAACTTGCAGCAACCCTCCTGCCTCAGCCTCTCACAGTGCTGGGATCACAGACAGATGTGTATCACCATGCCTGGCTCTATATAAAGATTTAATAAATAAACACACTGTACTTTTCTTTTTTCCTCTTCCTCTCCTTCCTCATCCCTCTCCCTCTCTTCTGATTTTCTTCTTCCTCCTTCCTTGGGGTATGCCTCAAGGTCAATTTTAATGAAACAAAATCAAGCCAGGCATTGTGGCACACAATCCCAGCTCTCAGAGGCTAAGGCAGGAGAAGCACTACAAGTGTGAGACCAGCCTGGGCTATGTAGTGAGTTTAAGACCAGTCTGAACTACATAACAATACCCTGTCTCTAAAAAACAAACAAACAAACAAACAATCAATCAGCTACCCAATCACTTTGGCGTCTTTGGGGGGAGGTCTTATAGACCAAGAAAAATGTGAGATTAGGATGAGTTTCTCTATACCACCATTCTCCCCTCTCCCCTCCTTCATAAAAACAGTTCACTGTCAAGCTTCCTAGCATATATGTAGATCTGACATTTCATAAATGCCTGAAGTGAAAGGTAGCCTTTAGATATTCAGTATATAAATTTAGCCATTTCTACAGAGCGAATGAAAAAAAAAATATATATATATGGCCCGATCCTGATCAGATGTTGCTTGTTTCCCCTCACACCACAGGTTCTGTTCTGTGTGATTTCCTTTGAAGTCAGTGGGAGCAGTGGGAAGGACAGCACCACGAACACCGGCCTCCACACATGAAGGCAAGAACCACCATTACGATAAACTGTTCAGCAGTGTGGTGGAGGGAACATTGGTCTAACACACTCAGTGGCTACCCTGCAGATCCCACTGTCTGTGAGAGCTTTGTTCACCCAGAGCAAACAAGAACTTTTTGAATCTTGACCTACAAGGGCTCATTCAGCAGAGCATCCCCTGTTATGAGAGGACGTACAGTGCTAGGCAGACCTTGCCAGCCAGCACACTGAGGGCATTTCTCTCACATTCTCTCCATCTGTACAGAGTCTGTTTTCAAGACCCCAAAATGATTTTCTATAGATTGTAGGGTTGAATAAACATTTTCGTGTGTTTGTACTCACATAGAATGAAAGGCATACTTCAATCATGTAAAACTGGCCAGGCTTTTTCAATATGGAAAGAAAGAATTCTTTGCAAATTCTTGCTGAGGAAGGTACTTGGTGAAAAACAGAATAATAGAAACAAGAAATTTTGGCATAGAGAACCTATTGAAATGAAGAATCATATGAATTTACTTTCTATCTCAAGAGCATTATTTCTCTACCCTCATCCAATTGCTTAGGTGACATTTAATAGAAATACAAATCAAGGGCCAGGGATTTAGCTCAGTGGTTTAAGCACCTGCCTGGCAAGCACAAGATCTTGAGTTCAATCCCTGGTACCAAAGGGAAAAAAAAAAAGAAATACAAATCAAATGATGGCTTCAGGATATTATTCTGCCAATACTGGAATAAGTAGAAGTCAAGGTATAGAACTGCTCAAACTGAGTTTTTTCCAGCCAGCCCACTCATTCTCTAACTTTGTAATAATTTCCTAAATCCTTCATTTAATCATTCCTTCGTGTCCAAGGCTTTGCCCATAGTTAGGTTTCCTCAGTTGTAAGCACTCCCCACTCCACCACCAGGATGCTGGCAATCTGCTCCTGGGATTTCTCCTGATGGATAGCAGGCATTTTCAACAGAAATTTTTGAGTTCTTTTTCAAAAAACCTATGTATGCAGGTTTCTGAATAGCTAACAGTTAAGGTCTTGAGACTAGATGAGATCCAGGGAGGAGTTGCTGAGGAAAGACCAAGTTCCAGAACACTCCAAATGTAAGAGATTGAGGAGGAGAAAAACAGGAAGACATGTCTTAGACATCGCTCTATAATAGTACACATGGAGCTGCATCATTCTTTGGAATAATAGCTACACTGTAATGTAACTGAGGCTGAGGCAGAAAGATCACAGGTTCAAGCATAATCTGGCATTTAGCTACTTAGCAAGATCCTATCACAAAACTAAGAAATTAGAAAAAGGAAGGGGAAAGTGGGACACTATATTAGTAGGCGAAGTACAGGAACCCCAGGTTTAATCTACATATTGAAAAAAAAACTAAACATTTCTAGATATGGATTTCCAGGTGACTTTAATTAATTTACTTGCTATGCCAGAATACTGGAGAAAAACTCAGGGAACACTAAGCTACATTCCCAGCCTTTTTATTTTTTAAATTTTAAATAGCGTCTCATTAAGTTGCCCAGCCTCAGCTCCAATTTATGATCCTCATGTCTCAGACTTCTGAGTAGCTTGGATTACAGTTTGTGCACCAATATGCACAGCCCATTTTAAATTTTTTTTTCATGCTTTTCTGTTTTGAAAATACCCTTCAATAACAATGAAGTTGTTGAGGAAGTGGGACATGACTATAATTCCTGCACTCAGGAGGCTGAGGCAGGAGAATCAACAAGTTTGGGGCCAGCACCGTCCACATAGTGAGCTCAAGGGCAGCCTGAAGTACAAATAAAGAGCTTGTCTCAAAAAAAAAAAAAAAAAAAGGTGGGGGAGAAGCAGGGAATTTAGCTCAGCAGTGTAAGCACCTACCTGAGGAGCACATTAGGTCATGAGTTCCATCCCTGGTACCAAAAAGAAAAAAATTTTAAAGAAGCATACATTATTTTTTAAATTTTTTGTTTGCAAGGCTAGAAATCAAACCCAGGACTCTACATATGCAAGGCAGGAGCTCTTCTACTGACCCAGTCTTTAAAAAGCACACTATAATTATGACAAAATAAGCTTTGATTTTTTTCCCAAAAGTATAATCTCACTATCTTAATTCAGTAGTAATGACCTTTTCCTTTCTTTCTTTCTTTCTTTCTTTCTTTCTTTCTTTCTTTCTTTCCTTCTTTTTTTTTTTTTTTTTTTCTGAGTGGGGCTTTTTGAGATAGGGCTTCACTATGCAGCTCAGGCTGGCGTCAAACTCACAGCAAACCTCCTGCCTCAGCCTCCCAAGTGCTGGGATTGCAGGCATGCACCATCTCACTTGATCAGTCTTGGCTCTTCTGATTGGAGGATTAACCTACTTAGTTTAGACTAACCTCGAAAGTTTTCTCCTGCTTGACATAAACCCTTTATTTCTGTTAAATAGATCTGTTCAAGGTCTCCTAGATGTGCTCTGCACTTTCCTACACCTATACTTTGTCTGAATGCTGAGATCCTTTTATGTCCCAATTTTCCATAATTTCCACTCATCTTTTAAGGAATTAAATTCCATCTGATATTTGGTCTTAAAACTATGAATACTGGATGAGGTCTCCAAAAATTAATGAGACTGTTATTCATATTGTTATTCATTCAGTATTTATCACAGGATGCTGTGCATCATTACAGTTCTTTTTTCTATGAGCCAGTAACTTATCCCCCTGCTGGCATTTTTATTCTCAGTGGACAGTTCTGGGACTCGGAGTTCTCTTGTGGCATCCTGAGCCTTGTTCACAACAAGCATGCAGTAAACATTTACAGTGGTAGATCTAGGAATATTTCAAATAACAATAATTATTAAAATATGAAATAACTCTGGATATGTATACATGTTTGTATTTTTAAGTACATTAAGCCTGTTGTAGGAATAATAAAAGTTCAGTGGTTAATTTACTACAAGGGAAACATTTTAAATTCATTACAAGCTCTTGCTTTAGTATTCTTTCACCAAAGGTCGTTGGTCTTTTCTTCAGGGAACGTGTTTCCTGTCTCCTGAAACTCAGTGTAGCTTTCTTCTCTGTTCCCGTCTCTCAAACATAATCTCTGTATATGCTCTGTCCTTGTAGGTCAAAGACTTGGTGCTTCAGTGAAACTCGGTTTCCAAATGGATTTCTGTTGTTTAGAGAGCACCCTGAGGGCTCTGCATTCGCGCAGGTCTGTTTCCTGGGCATCTCTTGGCACCTTCTCTCTGTATAGAAAGTTCCTGGTCTGCAGGATTTCTCTCCACCATACACTCTGAGGTGAACAGGAGAGGGTTATATTACACTGGCTTGAAAATGTGATGGAAAATGAAATTTGATTTACCAAGAAAAAGTTTTTTTAAAAAAACTTTAGTTTATTAGTACCTGTGTGTAGTATATAATGTTTGCATGCCTTGAGACATTAAGGATATAGGGGTGCAGTTAGATCAGGGAAATAATATCTAATGTTCTATAGTATGTTAACTTTAGTTGACATTTTTTTAAGGCCTCACATATGCTGGCTAAGTGTTCTAACACTGAGCTACACCCGCAGTCCAACAACTATATTTTCGAATTTCAAAATAGCTAGTAGGATTTCAGATGTTCCCAACATTAAAAAGTGATAAATATCTGTTTCTTTCTTTTTTCTTTTTTTTTTTGGTACTGGGGATCAAGCTAATGACCTCACACTTGCCAAGCAGGCACTTATGCCTGCTGAGCTAAATCCCTAGCCTAAATGTTTGAAGTAATAGGTAATAAGTAACTACTCTGATTTGATTATATATATCGTAAACTTATATTAGAATATCATACTGTATCCTGTTAAATTTTTACAGTTGGGTTAATTAAAACTTGTTAGGGCCAGGGATTTAGCTCAGCGTCTCAAGTGCTTGTCCAGTAAGTAAGAGGTTGGGAGTTCAATCCTCAGTACAAAACAAAAAAAAACAAACAAAACAAAACAAAACAAAAAAAACCTGTTGGGGCTGGGGATTTAGCTCAGTGGCATAAGTGTCTACCTTGCAAGCGCTAGGTCATGTTTGATCCCCAGCACCAAAAAAAAAAAAAAACTTGTTAAAACATGTGAGTGATAACTAAAACATCACTCACACAAAACCATTTGCCAAATGATATGACACAATATAATCATATTTATAGTTTAAAAAATATGAATGTACATGTTCAATAAATATAAAGCAAGTTTTGAGTAAGATTTAACAACAATCTTAGCACCAAAAAGCAGATAGCATTATTGTTCAAGATTAAAAATATTGAAACTAGACTATAAAGAAGTTGCAAAAAGTTCTGGTTTCAATTTCTAACTATTTGTAAAGCAACAAAAACATTTTTTTTCTTTTGCTATACTAGAGATTAATTCCAGGAGTGTTGTGCCAGTGGGCTACATCATTCTTCTTTCTTTCTGTTTTTTTTTTTTTTTGTACTGGGGATCAAACTCACCACTGTGTGCTTGCAAGGCAGGCACTTATGCTGCTGAGCTAAATCCCCAGCCCTTGTTTCTTTGTTTTTTGAGACAGGGTCCAGCTATGTAGTTTAAGCTAATCTTGAACTCATTAAGTTGCCTAGGCTGGTCTCAAACTCACAGGAATCCTACCTAGCCTCCTAAGTGCTAAGATTATAAGCAGGCATCCCAATGCCTAGTTCTTTTCATTTTTTATTTTGAGAAGAGGCTCACTAAGTTGCTTAGGCTCACCTCAAACTTGTGATTCTCCTGCTTCAGCCTTCCAAGTATCTGGTATTACAGGCATACACTACCATGCTGGGCAAAACACTAAATTCTTTAGCAAGTTTTATGGGGCTTGCTGGTGCCTTAAGCACTTACTTTGTCTATATACTGGGTTTTGTTTATATGAATATAAATACAGTGATAAAGACCTGAAAGATAGCACAGCAAACAAACCATTTAGTGATTCCATCTGTGAGGAGGAGTAGGCTGGGAAAAGGGGTGCATTAGTAGTAAAGAAGTGCTTTTACATTTTACTCCCCCTACTTTCGAATCATCTGTATGCAGACTGTACTCATTTATTACATGCACTATTATTTGGAAGAATTACACTGACTGGGAAAACGAAATGTCTCTTCTTTTGCTACTCAAGTTTAATATTAAAGAGCTGACATCTGATAAATGTTAGCATGGTAATTCTAGAGAGCAGCTGAAACTGCCCTCCCAGTTTTTTGTGTATTGAATACTTTCTCTTCCATCCAATAAAATCATTAGATTATTTATGTATTGGTCTTTTTTTTGGTCTTTTTGAGACAGGGTCTTACTATGCAATTCAGTCTGGCTTTGAGCTCACTTTGTGGCCCAGGCTGGTCTCAAACTCACAAGGATTCTTCTACCTTGGCCTCCTGAGTGCTGAGATTACAGGCATGCACCATCATGCCTGGCTTTTTTCATGATTTGTTTGTTTGTTTGGAAAATTGTTAGATTGTTATCCACTGGTTTTTTTTTTTTTCAAATATTGCTGAAATATCATTACTAACATTCACTGAGTTTTTAGTTTGTCAGGCATTCATACATCCAGATATATTTACAAGTGTTACTTTGCTGAACTCATTAGAAGAAAAATCTTATGATGTAGGTGGGGACAGGAAGAGTAAAAAGGATCAGGATGTGATATGCCTGTGTATCAGTTCCCCAAAGCTGAATGTAATCAGTGTATCATAAACATACACTAATGAAAATTTTTAAAATAGGTTTCTGTTGTTTTGAAAATCATCTAAGTTAGGTATTATTTTTATTTCATAGTCAGAGAAAGAGAGGCCACAAAGTTTTGTCTTGCACAAAACTGGGTCACACAGCTAGCAAGTGATAGAACTGCATCTCTAGCAGTCTGACTTCTGATGCTCCATAGAGAAAAGGAAGGGAGTGGACCCACTTTGTGGTTTAAGTTTTTTACTTCATTTCATAGTCAGCATATGCACTTTTGTCTAATTGGGAGGTGACTAAAGGCATCTGGGTCTGGTTGATGTGTTGGTTGAAAATTACTATTATTATAAGGGTGATTATTATAGCATTTAGTAATTATGCAGTGCTTTATACTTCAAAGAACTTTACTTTGCAATCATTTATTAGCTATGTCTCACAACATCTCTACCATATAAAGATACACTTAATTATGTATATTTTGCAGAAAGAGAAACTGAGATGAGTAGCATGGGCCACCACCTTGATAGAAAAAGAATGAAAGAGTTGGGCATGATGGCTCATGTCTGTAATCTCAGCATTTGGGAGGCTGAGGCGGGATGATCGCTGTGAGTTCAGGGCCAGCCTGGATTACACAGTGAAACTCCATTTCAAAAGAAACTAAACCAAAACAACAACAACAACAATGACAAAACAACCAAAAACCCAAACCAAAAAAAAAACCAAAACCAAAAAAAAAAAACTCCCCGAAAGTATAATATGATCCCTTAAATTCCTGATATTCACCAAATAGCTCAATTTGGGCAGTTTGCAAGTTTAATTAATGTAAACCTGTAAAGGATAGTGTGAAATTGGAGAAGACATGCCTATAATGCTAGCTACTAGAGAGACGAGGTAGTTGTATCCCAAGTTCCAAGTCAGTCTGAGCAAATTATTTTAGGTGCTATCTCAAAGTAAAAAGTAAAAAGCAGAGATTGAGATGTTAGATCAGTGATAAAGTTGCCTAGAATGATCCAAGGCCTGGGTTCAATTCATGGCACTAAAACAAAAAGCACAAAAACCACCACCAGCAACAATAAAAGAAAAAATAAGTAAATAAAAATAAATAAAACAAAAGAGGTTGGGATATAGCTCAGTGATAATGTTTCCTTGGCATGTATGAGGCCATAGGTTCAGTCCCCAATAGTATACACACACACACACACACACACACACACACACACACAGAGTTCTAATACTTTATCTTGACATTTAGTTGTAAATTAAATGTAAAATATGCTAAAAATTCATGACTTTGTCCTTTTTGGTTGTCTATTTTTGAGCTTCTGCCTCATTTGTGTCACTGTGATATTTTTGCTCAAATTCAAACTTGCTCTCCCATTTCTCTACACCAGCACAATTTGACCACAGATAATGGTTTTCCTTTTCAATATTACATTGCTTCCATTTGCTTCTGTTGTCTGTGAGAGATGCCTCTGTTCATCACAAGCATAGGACTCATGATAACTTTCAATAAAAACACATTTTGTGTGAAAATTATAAGGAAATTATAGAAAGTTTTAGATGTATGGCGGTTTGTATACTTCAAAAATAAAGATTATAAGCATGCCAGTGTGATTAGGATGGAAGGGGGAGAGAGGTGAGAAGGCTCTGTGTGGGTTTATTACAACTCCCTATAAAAGGCCTGGAGGAGACATATGAATTCTTCTATAAATCTAGTGTTTTTCAGGTGGGAGGCAGGCATGAACATAGCACCTGGGAAAGACTCAATAAATATTAGTTTAGTGGTTAAGGGTATATCTCTGGAGACAGACTGTCTCGATTCTAATCCTGGTTCCATCATTTGCTATCTTAACTAGCCGAGCTTGTGTTTTTCCATCTAGAACAAAAGAAGAAAAAGGGGGAAGGATCATACCTCTTAGGTTGGTTATCATGACGTTTATTAAAGTATTTGCCATCACCTTTTCTATTTCCAAGGCAGCACATAAATATTAGCTACAACTTCATGAAAACATTGGTGATAATGATATTTATAATTTGATGCCTGAATTTGCCTTGCATGTTTAGAAATGATACATGGTGCCACACTATCTGCTATCCAAGAAGAACTACTTAAAATTATCTCAAAATGCACTGGAATAAATAGTTATAAACAAGTATAAAGTTCATAAAGCAAAATTTTATACTAGCTTTTTAAAAACATTCATATGATCTTATGTCCTAGTGCCTCAAACTCTACCATGGAGAAGAGTTTACATGTGAGTGAGGCCAGCTCATTGCACTATTGGGGAAAAAACAGCTGCATCTGAGCTAAAGACGATGCTTACGGATGCACACCAGATGTTCACTAGAGTATCTACATTTTCAAGAGATTCCAGAAATTAGTTTTTTTTTTTTTTTTTCTGAGACAGGGTCTCGCTGTGTAGTTCAGGCTGAACTCACTATGTAGTGGGTTGGCCTCAAACTCCAATTGTCCTGCTTCAGCTTCCCAAGTGATGGGATAACAGGCATGCATCACCACATCTGGCTCAAAGGTTAGAATTTTTTACATGAAATTTCTTAATTTTACAATTTTGAATTTATTTTTTAGTGCAAAGCTGTGGATTAAACAGCACATTTAAAGGCCTTTTTCAGATCTTTGTCATATGTACTTATGCTAAAATATATATGCTAGCACACAGTAACATTTTTCAAATATTTTTCACGCACTTATGGCAAGGAAGGAGTAGAAGGTGAAGAAGACAAAAATATGACATTCTTAAAAAAGTCACAAGTCTTGGGTGATGGCAACGATGTCACAGAAATGCGTGAAAAAATGTCAGTGTCGAATTTAAGATTGAGGTTGGTGAAGGATTAGTTCTCTGTTAAACAAAAAATAAAGACCCCCATTATTTCAGTGCTTGAGAAAGGATGAACACCCAAGTAGATAGCTCTTTTGTTAAACAAACAGCTTAATAGATTTTGGGGGTAGGAGTTAAGCATAGACACAGCCACAACCTTGTGTTTTTCCCAGAGGCACTGGGGTCTGTGCAATTGGCACCCCCTTGAGCAACATTCATGTGGTATTCTTTGTGAATGGTACCCCCTGGAACTGTGCAACCTGGCAATTGTGTCAATAAAGGTGGCCTGCAGTCTGGCCTGAAAGTGAGGACTGAGCTAAATCCTTCTACATAATAAAATAAAAGGAATTTAAAGTTTTCCCTAGTGACTTGAAGCAGGAGATCAAGAGGGTTAGCTGCAATAAAGAGAAGAAAAAGTTTTGGAGAAAAGGTATGGGGGGGGGTGGTATTGGACTGACCCCAGGGCCTTACACATGCTAAGCAAGTACTGTATCACTAAACTAGATTCTCAGCTCTGAGAAAAGGGATCTTTAGAATGATGATAGGTCAATAGTTTAGCAACAAGTTGGATTTTGTGAACCTGGTCATTTTTATTTATTTATTTTGGGGCTGGAGAGTATATCCAGTGCCTTGTGTGTGCTAAGGAGCTACCTACTCCTCCTCCTTAAGTGAGATGTCTAAGATCCTCTGTCATCTTTAAGCCATAGACAACACTGGAAGATGAAGTCATATAATGGGGCAGGGTGGGGGGGTCACACTTCTTATATGAATCAGGAGATAAACTGTAAAAACTTCAATGCTCAGGTTCACAGAGCAGCATTTGTCTTAACATACAATAGAATAATAACTTGTGTTTTTAACTTTTTTTTTGGTACAGGGAATCAAACTCAGGACCTTGTACTTCCCAGGCAGGCACTGTGCTGCTGAGCTATATCCCCGGCGTACTTGTACTTTTATTTCTTCATTTGTTCTGACATTCCAGTGTGGGAAGGGCAGATTTATGATAACATTATTTTATAGATGGAGAAATTTAAAAACTAAAGATTAAATCACTTACTCAATGTTGCATAGTCAGGGTGGCAGAGACTACACTAGAATTTGTTCTCCGTGCTCCAGCCGTGAAGTAGAAAGTGCCTGAGTTTTGCCATTAGAGGAATCTTTGAACAATTTCTTTCTGCTCCTTAACAAGAATGTGGCTTTAAGTCAATTACTTCACCTAAGTCTGAGTTATTCTCATCATAAAATTAAGACCATAAAATGCCATAGCAGGATAGTGAAGATTAATTTAGAAAACGTATATAAAGCCTTGGCACTGAGCAGTTCTCAACTAAGATTTGTTCCACATCCAACCCATTATTATCTGGTTAAATTTGAGTACAAATTTAAAGTAATCAAAAGAATACGCCACTAATTTTTTTTTTCTAACTTCATCTCTAACAAAAACATGAATAAAAATGCTCCAGTATGTCATTTAATCACTGTGAATAACTTCTGCTTCAGTAAAATTACTCCTGGGGATAATTAGAAAGAAGTCTGTAGAATATATCACTGTGCACTGGTGCTCCAATTTGATTGCCTATCACAAACTCCTGGAGGGCCAGCAAAAACATAGATTGCTAGGTCCCACCCTGGAGTTTCAAGGTGTGGGGCGGGGCCCAGGAATTTGAATCTGTAACAAGCTCCTAGGTGATACTGAGCTGTTAATCCAGTGGCTACACTTTGAAAAGCACTATAAGGTTAAGTGAAGTGCTGGTGGAGGAGCCTAACAATTTGTTTAACAAGCTTTGTGATGCATTCTCAAGTTTGAGAATAGTTGGCATATTGGACAAAAGCATGTAAGAAAACAAGATTTGCTTTCAAATCCTGCCTACACCCTCTACCAGTTAATGGCTTAGGTTAATTGGCCAAGGTCTACCTCCTTTGCATTCTAGCTGTGTGCCCCACCACATCTGTGATTCAGGATTCCTCTAGGCCAATGGTGGCAAACCTTATAGAGCTTTCAATCATGCAAACAGCCCTCTGTGGCACGCATGTGATAGGCTTGCCACTAGCCCCTGGGTGGAAAAAGATCTAAGTCTTGCCAGAGTAGGGTCTGTTGTGCATGTCATTCTCTCAGGTATGAAACAATTTATTTTATTTTATTTTTTTAATGAAATGAATCACAAGGTATTATGAAAGTATTTACAGGTCCAGGGATTTAGCTCAGCAGCATTAAGTGCCTGTCTGGCAAGCACAAGGTCATGAGTTCGATCCCTGGTACCAAAATAAAAAAATAAAAAATAGTATTTACAAACACTCAGACACTGCAAAAATAAAGACAGTACTTTAAATGAAGTCAGTAGTGGTGGCATTGTTTGCATCTAAAATTTGTAATGAAAGGCCCTCAAATATTTCCATTTCCTCTACCTTTGTTAGCAGTCTTATAAAAAAATCTTCCCTCATGGTATTTGTTTCACAGACAGTACACTTGCTAAGTCTCCCCCTCCTCCTGAATTTAGCCTCAGATACAGAATCTGCCAGCATGTTTGGTGTCCTGATTTTGTGGCTGAGGAATCCCTTCACTCCTTTCTGTCTTTGTCTACCAATTCATTCAGCGGGTCCTAGACTGTCTTGACTTAAAAGTTTCACAAGGATCCAGGCCTTTTCAGTTGTCCAGTTGCTGGTGAGGCATTAAAACTGTCGACTTTTATCCAGTGCCAGATACTCCGAGATGTTTATCATGCATTATCATTTTGAAATTCCACAACCCAGAGATGATTGTACACACACACACACACCAAAGGAAACTGAGGCCTGGAGACATTAAGTAACTTGTCAGGATGAAAAAGTAAAACTGCACAATCCAGGCAGTAAGATTCCGGAGTCCTGCAGCTCTTGTCCTTTATTGAAATCACAAATGATGGCAAATATAGAACTATAATTTCTTTTCTTTTCTTTGGCATTGGGAATCGAACTCAGCACCTTGCGTTTGCCAGGCAGGCAATGGTGCCGCTGAGCTATTATATCCCTGGCTCAGAACTATAATTTTATTTATTTATTTATTTATTTATTCTTCTGAGACATGGTCTCACTGCTGGCCTTGAATTCATTTTGTAGCTTTTAACTTGCAGCGATCGATTCCTTTTTTTTTTTTTTTTGGTACTGGGGATCGAACTAACGACCGTGCGCTTGCAAGGCAGCCGCTTATGTCGCTGAGCTAAATCCCCAGCCCAAGAATTTTAAAAAATCTTGTTAGGGGTAGAAGAACGTTAGACACACAACATGCGTTAAGGTAACATCAAGATCCAGCATTTGTAGTATTGAGTTTGGTATTTTTGACAGGTTTGCTCCACTGCAAGATGTAGAGAATACCATCAGCCTCAAGGGGTTTCTAGATGATTAAAAGAGTTATTGCACCCGAAGCACTTAATACAGTGCCTACTACATAGTAAGCGTCCGGTAACTTTAACTATCATTTTTAAGGGGGACATCTCCCACTAGAGAGAATCTAAAAGTCGGGTGAATGCGTTGGGCTCTAACAGCTACATTCTTGGAGGCTCGGGTTTTCTCTTCTGTAAAATTAGGCTGCTGGAGCGGGGCAACCTTAACGGCAGTTAAACGCCAAGTCTTCCTAGTAGCTCGGGGAAACCAGCAACGGCGGAGCCGAAGGGGTTAGAGGGGCCAGCGGGGTGGCTGGGCACTGGCGCTCGGCGGGTGAGGCCCCGCCCCACTCGGACCCGGAGGCCCCGGCTACTCCAGCCCGCGAGCAGTTCCGGTGCCAAAGCCGTCCCTCCCCCGCTCCCCCGGAAGTGCTTTCCTAAGGGTTCGGTCCGGAGAGAGGCCTTGTAGGCACAGCCACTGACGCTCGGTCGGCTCCGAGCAGGGGCTCCAGCCCGGGTGTGAGTGAGGCGGTCCGCGCCCGCCTACCCGTGCCCTGCGCCCTCCCAGCATCTGGGCTAACGGTGAGTGGCTGGGGAAGGGGACTGGGTCGGCAGCGGGCCTGCGTTGGGACGGGCACTTGCGGGGCCCCCGTTTCCCGCTCAGGGATCCGGGCTGTGGGCTCTGGGCTGAGGGCTTAGCTGTCTGGTCCTGGGGAAGGGGGTGTCGGCCGCTGCGGTCTTCTCCTGGCTCGCGGGCTGAGGAGAAGCGGGCTGCGGGGCCTTGGAGTGGGCGGGGCGGCGCCGAGGAGGGGGTTCCCGGGGCTCTTGTCGCTGTTGGGGCTCGAGAGGGGGCATGGGGTGGGCCTTCGTCCGTCCGTGCGACCCCTCATTCCCATGCCCCCAGATCCTTTCACCGCCTTTCCATTTGATTTTTCGTGTCGAACCTTGCGCTTGGAATCCAGACACCAAACTCAACCTGGGCTCCGGCGCCCAACTTTCGCCACCTCTGGGTCTGTCCCCGTCGTGCCCCTCCTAGGCTTAGTAATTAGCCTGGGTCCCAGGGGTGTAGTCTCCCTCAGTCCTAGGGTGTGGCGCAGCCTGGTAGATGCCGGGGATCTTTTGCGAGGTTTTTCGTCTAGACGCACTTTGGAGTAGCCCTGGGCTGACTCGAACTGCTCTCGGAACTGGATCTGGATACGTAGGTATGCCTCTAAAGGTCTTGACTTGAAAGGTTGCTAAAGCTGTTGTTGAAGTCACTTGAAAAAAAAAAACTTACTTGAGACAAATCGGTAGTTCTGATAAATTGCCCTGTTTTGTTGCTGACATGAGAAAAATGATGCTGTTCCCTAACCGTACGCCTAATTCCTGTGGCCATCCGAAGTCACAGTTGTGTGATGAGTTCAGTCAGAGGTTATTGCACGAATTGATTGCAAAGGGTTGAAGGATTGTATCCCTTTTCTCCCGGAGTTTGTTTACCTTTATATTTGGAGCTTTATATACTTTTCTTCAAAAGTTCATTTTCTTTAACTTTTGAAGAAAAATTGTTGGGTTTCTCTTGAGAGGTGACTTGTACTGATACAGCTATTGCTGCAATGCAGAGATACAGGTGGGCAGAGGTGTTTTACTTGTTTAAACTTACATCATGAAGTGTTCACCTTGAATAAACAGAATTTTCCTAGAGGAGAAAGAGATACAGGTACTGAATTTTAGTGAACAGACTTTAGGTAGTAAACTGCCAGGAAAAGGTTTGTAAGAAATAGGTGATCAAATCACATTTGATGGGGCTTTTAAAATTTTTGATCCTAAGGGATCAATTTACTTTAAATTATGACTGAGCAGATGACCATGGTTTTTGCAGTGTAAAGTATATACAGACCATCTTAATGAAACCAGTGACACTATCTGTATTACTCACCTCATGCTTGTGTTAGGATTTATTCTGAAGCTTTTGGGGAGGGAGTGTTGCTTATGTCATTCTCCCACAACTGGAAGAGAAAATATCATGAATTAGGGAAAACACATAGACCAAAGAGAAAGTTTAGTGAGCTCTACTATACAAAAGAAAATTTATTTTGCGGTTTTTTTTTTTTTGTACCTGGGCTCAAACTCACTCACGAGCTCGTGTTTGCTAGGCAGGCACTGTGCCACTGAGCTATATCCTCAGCCCTATTTCAGGTTTTTTGTTTTGTTTTGTTTTTAATATTGAACAAAGGATGGATGATTTTTAAAGTCCTAGGAAAAAATTGTGGAGAGGAGATTAGTTGCACAACTTTTAATTTAAATAGAAACTGTAGATTTTTAGGCAACTGAAGTGTTTATTTATTTAGAGCTTAAAGTTGGAATATAGTAATTGAGAGAATCTAGAAAAGGAGTCAAGTTAGATTTGTTTATGGAGCTGAATGTAGATATGATAATGTACCTTGAAGGAAAATATTACAAGAATGATAAGCGCAGAAAAAGAAAATTGGGGAAAATCAGATATTTTTCAAGTATTGTAAATTTTATTACTGTTCTCAATTCAGTGACAGTAAATGTTCATTGTGCATCAAAGTATGTTAGGGCCACCATGTAGAAGTAAATAAGGATATAATCATAATAATCAAAATTCATATTTTGGATTTTTTTTTTTTTTTGGAGACAGGGTCTTGCTGAATTCACTATGTAGCCCAGGTTGGCTTTGAACTCACATCAGTCCTCCTGCCTCAGTTTACCAAGTGCTGAAATTACAGGCATGCCCCACCACACCTGGGTGAGATATAGTAACACTTAGGAGAATTTCAGTGCTATTTATTGACTACTTACTGTGTACCCGGTTCTGTACTATTTGTTTTATGTGTATTTTCTAAGCTTCACAACAGTGTATAAGCCTCTCTCTTAATAACGAAGACTCAAGTCTTAAATGTGTTTAGTAACTTCCATGCAGGCTGTGGGGCCAGTAGGTAACAAACAGAACAGCACCCATTTGAATGCAGATCTGCCTGATGTCAAAGTCCGTGTGTTTCCACTACAGGGTGCTATCTCCCAATAAACTGGTAACCTAGTTCAGTGTTAAAAGACAATAAGAGTTTTCTAAAACAGAAGATTAGGTGATGGGATTAGGTGAATGAAGGAGGTCTTTCAAATAGAGAATGACATTAACAAAAATGCAAAGGTGGGAAAATCCGTTATGTATCAAAAGAAGTTAGTGGACCAGATTACCTAGAATATACAGTTTATTTTTTGGGAACTAGAGATGAAGTTGTGGCTTAAGTAGGGGCTGGATTGTTGAGCATGTTTAAACGCTGTATTTAGAAGTTTGACATTTGGGAGGTAATGAGGAGTGACTAAGGTCTAATAGTGTAGTCTACAGAATGATTTGTGGCAAGCTGATTTTTGATACAATACTATGAATACTGGGTAAGGGCAATGGCAATAAGACAGAAGCCTTAATAGGACCTTGCACTTGATTTAGTAGGTGGGTAGAGGGGCAGGAATTGATAGGGAAATTTTTTTTTTTTTTTTTTTTTGGTACTGGGAATTGAACTCCTGACCTCATGCTCACCAGATGGGTGCTGTGCCACTGAGCTATATCCCTGGCCCCAATTGGGAAAGTTTAAGGAGATAAAGTTGAAAGTTAGACTTCTTAAAACTATGGGCATTGATGCTGTTGTTGTTGTTACTAGAAATATGTGCAAGTAGTTGCATAATGGGATCAGATTTGGATATGTTCAGTTTTTTATATACTTGCCAGATGCACAGAGGTTTTTAGAAATGTGAATTTGCACTTGGGTAAAGAGGTCAGGGTTAGGCATGTATTAAATATGGAGGTAGAGAATGATACAGATACGGGTTGTTTGTCTAGGAGATGAAAGTGCCATAGGAGAATGTGGAAGGAAAGAAAAAAACAAACCAAGTCAAGAGGAAGAGACAGACACCAAGACCTGTAGTGGGTGAAAATTTGATAGTCTGTATACATCTTTCTCACTTGCAAATTAAGATAGAGTAGAATCTGATTATTTAAAATTCATTTGGGAAATTAATTTTTCTTGCTCTTGTCAGCAAGAATGTTGTGCTATTTAAGGAGGACAAACTCAGACTCATTTGGCTGAGTGTGTGAGACTTTGGTTACTTAAAAGCTGTGATTGGTTGTTTCTTTTGGACATTTGTTTGGCAAGTGATTTGTGAATATTTGAAAGTAATTCTCTAATAAAGAATTCCATTGATTTATGTGTATGAGAGGTTTTGGTTTCAATGTCAACACCCTCCCCCGCTTTTTCTGAGGTAGTCTCACTATGTAATTCAGGTTGACCTTAAACTCAATGTGGCCCATCTGACCTGGAATTTGCAGTGATCCTCCTGCCACAGCCTCTCAAGTGGTGGGATTACAGGTGTGTGCCACAACACCTGCAAGAACCTCTGAATATTAAAGTAATACTTGTTTCTCTAATTATAACTACCCTTAATATTGCCTTTTATTGTAAATTATATTTGATTATTTTTTCCAACCCTCTTTTTAAAATTTGTTTTATTTATTAGTATATGTGAAACACAATACATTCATCAGGGGAGTTGGTACCTGTACATCACACCTTAAATCTCTTTACTTCTCCCTCCCTCTCTCTTGACTTGTCCATCCCTAGATCCTCTTTCCATATCTTCAAAGTCTGCCTCCCTCTTTCTTTAATTTTACTTTTAAAATTATATGATATTTTGGGTTTCTCATGTAAGAGAAACCGTGTGATATATAACCTGTGTCTTGATTTCACTTAGTATTATGGCCTCAAGCCAAACCCCCTTTCTAAATATTATTTATTTATTTATTTATTTATTTATTTATTTATTTATTTATTTATTGTGTCACTGGGTATTGAACACAGGACCCTCACACTAAGCTATACCCCCAGCTCTTTTCAAAATTTTTTGAGACAGGGTCACCATAAGTAGCTAAGTTGCCCAGGCTGTGACCTCAAACTTTGGCTCCTCTTGCCTCAGTCTCCCAAGGTGCTGGGTTATAGGTGTTTACCACTATGTACTGTTTCTACTTTTGATTAATATGAATTGTGTTCTCTGCATTGCTCTATATCTACTTCTGCTTCTGCTTCTTCCCTCTCTATGTCTCCATGTGTCTTGTGCTGAGTATGAAAAGTAGGGCCTCCTGGAGGCTGGGTAAGTGCTCTTCCACTGAGCTGTGTCCCTAGCCTTGAGCATTTTTTTTTTTTTTTTTTTTTTTGAGACAGGGTCTTGCTATGCAGTTCAGGCTGGCCTTAGGCTCCCTTTGTGGCCCAAGCTAGTCTCGAACTTGCTGTGATCCTCCTGCCTCAGCCTCCCGAGTGCTGGGATTACAGGAGTGCACCACCACACCTGGCTGGCCTCCGCAGTTTTCTCTCTAGTGTTTTGAATATCCTGTAAAATATGTTTACCTATCATATACTGATGTGTATATGAAAGTTACCTGTTTTAGTTCTGATACTTTAAGAACTATAAATTTGTAGAATTTCATGTGGTTTTCTGTTTATTTAAATGGGGGAATTTGTGTGTTAATTTATAAAAGATTATAATAGTTTGCAGAATGAGGCTTCGAGTTTAACTTTTTAGAGACAAGTTTATTATTTTTAGACTGAGTTACCATGGAAATGTTTATTTCCTTCTTGAGAATTAATACATTCCTTTTTGTTTGTCAAGAGTCTGTTTTTCACTATATCATCAGCACTTGGAAATGTCCAGAGTCCTGCATCAGTGTGGAGGCAGGGGGTTTTGTGTATGCTTTGTCTGAGCTGGTTGGCTTAGTTTCAGTGAGCCTGGTATTAATGAGGCAAAGGTCAGAAGTTCCATTTAGCTTTAGTTTGAATGATGACCAGGGAGTATACCTCTCACTCCGCACCAGCTGTCTTGAAAATTCCGTAGTTGTCATTGGTCACAAAGGTGACTGGATGAGGGGAAGTCTTCATACTGTTAGAAGAGTAGTAGACGACACTTAGTGTAATGGTTAGGAATTTTGACTCTGGAATTAGATAGACCTATGTTAAAATTCTTAAATCTATGATTTAAACCTTTCCAAGCTTGTCTTTCCTCATTATTGGAGAGGTTAATACGTGGTTTGGGCATGTCCTGAATCCTTGCTTTTCCTTTTCTAAGTGGGAGCTAGTTGTTTAGACCTAAGGTCCCCAGATACTGAACTTTGTCAGTGTATGACAAAGTTTTCACTTATTTGAGTGAAATGAGAATTTTGTTAGCTTTTCATGAAGCTAATGCTATTGAATTTATTTTTATTATTTTTAAAAATTATTTGTGGTGCTGGGGATTGAACCCAGAGCCTTGTGCTTGTAAAGCAAGAAATCTACTACCACTGAGTCACATCCAAGCCTTCTTTTGAATTTAAAAGATAATTTATTTCTCTCTCTCTCTCTCTTTTTTTGAGACAGGGTTTCATTATGCAGTTCAGGCTGGCCATGAACTCCCTTTGTAGCCCAGGTTGGGCATTGATCCTCCTGTCTCAGCTTCCCAAGTGCTAGGATTACAGGTGTGTAGCGCCACAACCAATGGTATTTTTTTCAAATTTTATCATTTTTGATAGAACATACTATTTTATGAAATAGTATAATGGTAACTGATAGTTTCTTTTATTAGTTTGGCAAGCCTATGCTGCTCTACCAAGGTTCTGTGAAATTTGAAAATCTTAGCTTAATGTGTCTGTAGGATAGAGGGAGAATACTTATTCAGTATAGTTATGCCTGTTCAAGTTAGGTTTGGGAGTACATTCTGCCCTTCCTTTGTCCTATAGAACAGTGGTGGCAAACCTACATTCCACAAAAGGCATGTAGAGCCCTCTCCTTAGCACATGAGCCAAGACATCTGAGCATTGCCCCAGCAGCCAAGCGTTTGAGTTTTTTGGAGGGAGGGGGTTGAGACAGTGTCTTGCTGCATAGTCCAAGCTGGCCTTTAACTCATTATGCCTCCCAGGCTGGCCTTGAACTTGTAGCGATCCTCCTGAATCAGCCCCCTGAATACTGGAATTGTAGGCCACCATGGTTGGCAAGCATTCAGGTTTAATTGCAGTGTTGGCACTTTGCACTAAACAGGTGGATTTTGGATTGCAGTTTGGGTACTAGGTCTCTTAAAGGTTTGTTGTCACTGCTATGGAAGCAGTTACTTTCATTGAATTTAATTTTGCCAGTGTCTTTGTTACTTTTCTCTCCTTGCTAAGACAAAGTACCCAATGCCAAAAATTAAAGAGGGAAAAAGTTTATTTTGCTCACAGTTTGGAGGTTTCGGTCTGGCTGGCTTTAAGGCAGAATGGCACATGGCAGAGGGTAACAGTTCATGGTGGTGGAAAACAGCAAAAACAACAAAAGCAAAAAGAGAAGAGCACAGAGGGAAAACTCTTTCTGTCCCTTGTATTATATGTAGGCTATATCCACCCTAGGGTATGGGCAGTTACATCCATAATCCCAGTATTGGACCATAAATTAACCACAAATTCTAGACACCCACCCCCATGACTGCATGAAGTTTTGGTTGGACATCTAAACACAAACCATAAAATTTTGCCCTGGTCCCCCAAAGACTCATACACATCCCTTATGCAAAAGACATTTAGTTTATTTCCAAGAGTTTCCAGAGTCCTAACAGTTTCAGCTTTGCTGAAAAGTCCAGGTCCCAACTTTCTGAGATCTAAGGCAGATTCTTAGCTGTGAGCCCCTGTACAAATGAAAAGTTAAACACTTCAACAGTCAATGGCACAAGATAGACATTTCTATTCCAAAAGTTAAAAACAGGGAGATACAAAGGATTGAGACTAAAGGAAGTCCAAAATCCAGCACTGCAAATATTAAGTCCTATAGTTCCATGTGGAACATCTGAAGCAATCTGTGGCAAGTTGTGAACTCCAAAAGGCTTGCATGACTCTAACCCAATAGCTTTTCTGTTGGTTGTATCTCTGATGGTTTTCTCTTAGGTCTTTTCTGCTCAAACATTGCAGCTTTCCTTAGATGATTCATGTTCCAGGCTTCTCCAAACTTCCGGGGTCTCCACTGCACCTTTGGTTTCATCCTCACAGCTTCACACATTGTCGTCTCAGGGGCATGCTGCCTGGCAGGCCTTCTTCTGAAATCAGGGTGGAAGCCTTTTTAACCTCAGAAGTCTTGCATTCTGCATGCACCTAAAACCAGTGCCATATGGATGATGCCAAGGTTTGCTGCCAGCTGGAGCAATAGCCAGACTTTTCTCTCTTGACTGTACACTTTGGCTGGATCACTTGGGTACTGTGAACTTGATTCTGAGCCTTTCTCTGTGCTGCTGTCATTCTGGAACCTGTTATAGCTGCCACCATTGTGGAATGTGGAGCTCTGTGGTGGTTTTCTCCTCAAAGCAGTCTTTCAGTTTTGCAGTTTTGAGGCTGCAAAGGATGGGGACTTGCTGCTTCTTGTGATACCCTCAGGCCTCCTTTATTATCTCTTCCTTTTCAGCAGTGGAGATCGCCTCAGCTCCATCTTTGCAGTCCACAGCTTTGCTGGAACTTTCTTTCTTCCAATGTTTTAAATCATCCTGCTAGGCTCATTGCTCTTGACTTGCAACATAAATCTGGCTAAAAGCCCTCAACAATAACCATGCCACTGCCTCAACATTAGACTGCCTTAAATTTTCTTCTGCCAGCTTAATTAGTCCACTGCCTTTTTTCTGAGTTTCAGGCAAAATCTCTGGACATGAGCAAAAAGCAGACAAAACTTTCTGCCAAACCATAACACACATCATCTGAAGTCTAACAACCAAAGCAGTCCTTTTTGCCAGCAGAAACCTCCTGAACCTGGTCCTTATCCGCAGGATTTCTATCAGCCTCCTGGTTTTATGAGCTCTGACCAGAATCTCCCGTACTAAACATCCTAAGGCATTCCAATTCTTCAGGTGACATCTCTGAACCTTTCCTAACTCTTCCCACAAGCCATTCCCAAGGTTCTTTTGAACCATATGGTTAAATATAGTCACAGCAATGACCACACTTGTCTGGTATCAAATTCTGTATTCGTTGCTTTTTCTTTTTTGTTGCTGAGACAAAATACTTAATACCCAAAGTTAAGAAAGAAAAGGTTTATTTAGCTCACAGTTTGTGGAGATTTCATTCCTTAACAGCTGACTCCAAGACAGGGTGGTATGTCAGAGGGGCAACAGATTATGGCACCACCATGCTTGACTTCGGTTTGTTTTTGAGACAGAGGTCTTACTTTATAGTTCAGGCTATCCTTGAGCTCACTGTGTAACCCATGGCTAATTTTGAATTTGTAGTGATCTGCCTGTCTCAGCTCAAGAGATGGGATTTACAGACATGTGTCATCACAGACTCATCTGAATTTTGGGTTAACCGTTTCTTAGTCTTTAATTTTATATGAGTATACTGTTTTTTTTTTTTTTTAAAGTTTGATCTCCTTATCTGAAATTTGAAAGTTAAACTCTATATAGTTTTCTTTTTATTTTACTTCTACTTTCCCAGTCAGTTTAGTATTTTAAACACTGTCCTTTTGATTTTACTATAATTTTACAAATGTCTTTGTTTATCATTCTTACTTGAATTTCAGACATCCTATCTGGGATCTGGGATTTTTTTTTTTTTTTCTTTTCTTTTTGAGACAGGGTCTCACTATGCATTTCAGGCTGGCCTTCAGCTCACTTTGTAGTCCAGGCTGGTCTCAAATTTGCAAGATCCTCCTGCCTTAGCCTCCCAATGTGTTTGGATTATAGGTATGCACTACCACACCTGGCTAAAGATCTGGGATCATTTTCTCTCTGCCTGAAAGATCTTTGTTAGAATTTTTTGTAGTGAGTGTCTGTTGTAAAACTTTTCATTTGTTGGAAAATGTGCTTGTCTGTTTTGGTTTTTTGAGGGTGATGCTGTGTAGCCCAGGCTAACCTCAAACTCACAGCAGGAGCACTTCAGCTTCCCAAGTACTAGGATTATAGGCATGTACCACCACAACCAGCTGAAAATGTGTTTGTCTGAATTTCATCCTGAAGATAGTTTTTCTCAATGTGTATTCTAGATTAGTAGTACATTTTTTCATTATAGATCTTATTTCTGTATTTCTATGTTTGTTTCTTCTGGTTTTTATTGCTGTTAAAAAAATCTAGAGCTAGTGTAATTGCCATTCCTTTTAGGTAGTAATCTTTTGTTTCTTTGTGGCTAGTTTTATTTATTTATTTAGGTATTGGGGATTGAACTCATGACCTCGCTCGCACTTGCCAGGCAGGCGCTTATGCCGCTGAGCTAAATCCCTGGCCCTGTGGCTAATTTTATAATTTTTTGTTTAAGTCTAGTCTTATTTTACTCTCCAAGACTCTTAACCTATTTCTCATAGTTTCAGTTTCTTTTCCTTTTTATGTTGTATTTAGGATAATTAGTGTTGACAAATTGTCTTTTCAGCCAGTTTATTGAATTATGTTTTTCACTTTGTTTTAGTATAGTACCCCTCCTTTTTTTTTTTTTTTTTTTTTTGACAAGGTCTCATTATGCAGTCTAGGCTGGCCATGAACTCACTATGTTACCCAGGCTGGCCTTGAACTTGAAGTGATCCTCTTGCCTTAGCCTCCCAAGTGGTAGATTACAGGTGTGTGCCCCCATGCCCAGCTAGTACTTTTTTTTTTTTTGTGATAAAATATATATGATGCGAGGAACTTAAAGATGGTGGAACAGTAAGCAGCAGAGTAAATAGCTTATGTGAGAGAAACAGTCCAGATGCTGGAATATAGCCTTTTGGAGAAGACAAGAAGGAAAGAAGTGGGTCTTCTCAACTCAGGAAGAAACTAAAGTGATAATTGAAGCCCACTGAGAGAACAAAAAAAAAGAAAAAAAGAAAAACTTAGAAGAAGGCGGTAGCTAGCGGCACTTTCACCGGAGCCGGAACCACTGCGCCAGAAGTGCTGTTGGAACCCAGAGATGCACGGTCACAGTGAAGCTGGTGGCTAGCAAGCCCGAAGGCCTTGGTGGGGAGACACGGTGGGAGAGGTGAGCAGCAGACCAGAGAACTGCACTGGCTGGTGGTGAGTGTATGGGACTTGGTTTTCCCGTGGGAGTGGGAGATTGGCCAGGCACCATTTTGAAGTTGGGCAGGATAAGCCTGGAGACAAAACTGCAGCTGGCTTCATTCACCCACTCCTAGCTCCCAGCAGACTGGTGGAAATTGCTTGGACTGAGTCCCGCCCCTCTGTGTGGTCCAATAGCCACTGCCGAGGTTTCCCTTATACTATTCCTAATCAAACCCACCTGCCTGGTGCACACTAACTTGGTGAAGACTTCCTGTGGATAACCAGCTAAAAGGGAGGGGCCAGCCTGCCCTGGCCCTGCTTACATGCCAGTAGCCACCAGCAGACCGGGGAAAGCAGCAAACAGCAGAAATACTTAGCCAACATACTTCAGAGTAGTTATAACCAATACAAGAAGTGCCGGGGACCCCACTACCCACTTGTCTGGAAGAAACCCGGAACGTGACAAGAGGAAGAAGCAAAAGGCAGTCTCTGGCCTCCAACCCAAGCAGTACTGGTAGGAAAGGTAAACACAGAAGAGATTGGGAGTTGCACACCTGCAGTTTTTGAAGCAACATCAAATGAAATAAAGAAACAACTCCATGAAGCTATAAAAGAACTTAAAACAGAAATACTATTATAGGTAAAAGAAGATATGAGAAACATAATAAAAAAATTGCTAAGCACCTGTAAAGATGACACAGATGAAAGAATAGAGGAGCATAGAAAAAGGAGGGAAACCTTCAATAAAGAATATAAAAAAAATTTAGAATACTTGAAACAGACTCAAAGAGATTACCAGGGGAAAAAAAAAAAAAAAACATTGAAAGCTGGCAACAATACTTGAAAGAAACTAAAGATAGACTATCAAGCCTTGAAGACAGGCTTGCAGCTTGCAATCACGAAAGGAAAGATCTCTTAAAAATAACAAGGAACCAGAAAGTAACAATACAAAGGCTAGAAGATGACAAGAGGATCTATAATTTTAGAATAAAAAATGTGAGTGAAGAAGCAGGGGTAAACACAAGTGAAATACAAAGGCTATTTACAGAAATAATTAAATAGAACTTTCCAAGCATAGGAAAAAGAAATGATATTCAGAGAGATGAGGCATACAGAACTCCAGCCAGCTATAACCAAAATAGATCTACACCCAGACATATAATAATCAGGATCCCAGAAATTCAACACAAGAACAGAATATTAAAAGCTGTCAGTGAAGAGAAACAGATCACCTATAAAGGAAAAACTGTCAGAATTACGGCAGACTTTTCTTGACACAAACCATCAAATCAAAAAGAGCTTGGAGTGAAGTATTCCAAGTCCTGAAACAAAATAACCTCCAACCCAGATTGATGTACCCTGCAAAACTATATCTCAAAATTAATGGAGAAACAAGATACTTCCATGACAAAGAGGAACTGGGGGAGTTCATGACCACCAAACCAACCCTACAAAAAATAATGAAGGACATTCTAGAGAGAGAGAAAAAGACCATGGTTTCAGAAACAGTGGCAGAGAGTGCTCACTGAATGGGGCAGACAGTGGAATGAAGGGGAAAAGTAGACAACTACTGGTAGAAAAATAACATGGCAGAAATGAGGCAGAGAAGGATGGCTATAATCACTAATATGGATGGCCTCAATTCACCAATAAAAAGAAATACAGGCAGAGTGGATCAGGAGATAGGGTCTATCAATATGTTCTATATAAGAAATACAATTAACCTGAAAGAGAATTTATAGACTGAAAGTCAAAGATGAGAAAACAGTGCTCTGTGTGACAGGGAACCAGATAAAAGTGGGGGTAGCTTGCCCATCAGCTGCAGATTGGCTAGAAAGCCATAGTACTTTTATACAATGGAAAACTACTCAGCTATAAAGAAAGAAACCGTTGAGGCTCTTGTAGGTAAATGGATACAACTTGAGATCATGCTCAGAGGTAAAAAGGTTCAGAATCCTTTAGGTGAGTAGCTGGCTGCCTCCCTAATCTAAAACCTAAAGGAGTTAGTGGGATGCAAAATGTACAATGCATTTCACTGTGAAAGTGAGAGGGAAGGAATTGTCTAAAAAAGGAAGGCAGTGGCCATTGTTAATCTTTTGTCATGGTAAGAAACCCATATTGTTTTCATCATTCTGTTTGGTTTTATTCTACTCCAGTTTGTCTTGTATTAGATTTGATGACATGGAGAGCTATTCTAAAGATAGCAGTATATATTATGGTAACTATTTTTGATTTCCTATTAACTTGATGTGAAGCCCTGTATTGCTTTCATTGTCTTGTTTTGACTGATTTTACTCTATCCTATTTTGTTTGCTAGTATCAAGTTTGAGGTTATAGGTAAGTACTTTGAAGACAGTAAGATTCACTATGATACCCATTCTGGTTTGACTATTATCTTCTTTTGAAGTCTTGTAATGTCTCCAGTGTTTCATTTTTATTGGTTTTGTTCTGTACTGTTTTGTTTTACTGTTTTATTATACGTGATGATATGGGCAATTCTTTTGAAGATAGAAAGAGGCATTATGGTAACCATTGTCAAACACCTTGTATTTTGTTTTTATGTCATGTACTATGTCCATCCTTTTGTTTTCACTGACTCTCTTTTGTTTTGCCACATTTGGTTTTATTCTCTTCAAAAAAAATAATAACTGTAGGAGTAATAAAACCCAAAATGTGTAATTGTTATTGTAAAAAAGAGAGGAAAAGAAAGTGCTCTAAAAGATATAACTGCATGTATGTTTAAGTGTGTAAGATAGATAACCATACTACTAAGTTTTTGTTGGATTGTTGAACAGAACTGTTTGCAGCCTCACTGTTTGAATGTCCACTTTGTATGCTTTAATTCTGTAACTTGAACAACTATTTCTAAGATGACAATATGTAACCTATCAACTAGTGATTTCTTACTGTTTATTTTTTTGAAATTCTGTATTATTTCTACCCTTTTTCTGTTTTGCTTTTTTTCTCTTTAAATAAAATTTTAAAAAATATGATGCAGAATTTGCCATTTTAGCCATTTTAAAATGTATAATTCAGTGTCATTAAAGTAGATTAACTTTTCTAGGTGTGTTTGGCACATGCCCATAATCCCAGCACTTGGGAGGCACAGGCAGGAGAGGCATCATGAGTTCTTGGCAAGCCTGGGCTACATAGTGAGTTCAAGACCAGCCTAGACGGTGATGAGACTGTCTCAAAACACTGGGAAAGAGAAAAGAAAAAGAAAGCAAGAGAGAAAGAGCATCCACATCATTGTATAGTCATCTCTAGAATATTTTCATCATCACAAACTGAAATCTGTAATAATTCTCTATTTCTCCATCTCTTAACCCTTGGTAACCAGTTTTACTTTTTGTTTCTATGAATTTGAGTATTCACACTCATTTAAATGGAGTCATACAATATTTGTCCATTTGTATCTGGTTTATTTTACCTAACAGTATCTTACAGTTTCATCCATTGTATAGAGCTGCACTCTTAGCTCCTTTATACTTTTTTGGGTAATCCTGTTCCTGTTCTTGATTGTATTTGCAAGACTTCTTTCTTAGAAATTTATTAAATACTTTTAGTTTAATATTTTGTGTCTGGTAATTCCAACATCTGAGGGTTTGCAGGTATGATCTTGCTATTTGCTCATGGTACCATGCTTTCTTGCCTTGTGTGCGCATGTGTGTTGTGTGTTTGTTTTTCTTTCAGTGTTGGGGATATACTCAGGGCCTTGAACATGCTAGGCAAATGCTTTAATATAGTGCTATCCCCTTAGTTTTTTGTCTTACAATTTTTGACTGAGAGGCTCTTTGCAACTTTTTTTTTCTTTTTTCTTTTTGGTGCTGGGGATCGAACTCACGACCTTGTGTTTGCCAAGCAGGCACTTAAGCTGCTGAGGCCCTTTGCAACTTTATATTAATTTTGCAGAGTAATTTTTAGCAGTACTTTAAAATCCTATAGTGTAGAGTTTACAAGTATAAATTCTAGAAGGATAGTATGCTGTTCTTTTAATTTTTTTTTAATTTTGAAATAATTGCAAACTTAAAGGAAAAGTTGCAAGAACAGTAGTAGCACTTGTATACTCTATCCATACTCACCAGTATTTAACATCTTGCCACATTGGTCTCATGGCGTACACACATTATTTTTCTATGAACTGTTGAAATAGTAGATTATGTACCTTTTACCTCTTAATATCCAATGGTGCTTTTTTTTTTTTTTTTTTTAAACGGGAACTGAACTCACAACCTCATGCTCGCCAGGCAGGCACTGTGCTGCTGACTGTATCCCTGACCCCAGTGCATTTCTTAAGAATAAGGATATTACCTTAGGTAATTACAGTACAATTATCAAATTCCAGAAGTTTAACATTATATACTATTTTCTACTTTTTTCTGGTAGTGGGGATTGAACTCAAGTGGCCTCTACTACTGAGCTACATGGCTAGCCATTTTTATTTTTTTGTTTTGAGATAAGGTCTCCCTAAATTCCTCAGGCTATCCTCAAACTTGAAATTCTCCTGCCTCAACCATCCAGTTGCAGGATTATACTACACCCAACTGACGTAATATTTTTATCTAGTCAACAATTCATTTTTCAGTTTCATTGATCTGGTCTTTTATTTTAGTCTTTTTTTTTTTTTAAAGAATTGCTTAGCCATTTTTTGTCTTTCATGCAATGGAAGAATATAGGTTAGTTATTTTATAGAAAGTCTTGAATTTTGGGTTTTTCTGATTTGATCAGATTTACCATTGATTTGATTCAGAGTATTTATCTCAACTCAGAATACTACAAAAGTGATGTTTCTTTATCAGGATGTCACATCTTAGAGACACTTAATGTCCCCTTGCCACTTGTTAGTGATTTTAATTTTGGTTAGGGTATTATCTTCATGTAATTACTATTTTTCTCCTTTGAAACTAATAAATAGTCTGCAGGGAGGTGTCCTGGTGGTTTTTTTTTTTTCTTGAATAAAAAATTAAGCGCAGTAATAATATACCTTAATGTGCATGATGCTTTCTAGTTCCCCAAGCATTTTTATATTTTATAATTTTATTTTAATCTTTATAGTAGGAAATGAAGAGTTAGATGTAGCTGGTGAAAGATAGGAGTTGCAATTCAAAACTTTTTTTTCTCCCAGATAGTGTCTTGCTATGTAGTTCAGGTTGGCTTAGAATTCATTATGTAGCCCAGGCTGGTCTCAAACTCACAACAATCCTCCTGTCTCAGCCTCCCAAGTGCTGGGATTACAGATATTCACCATCACACTCAGCTCAAACCCTGGTATTGTGTTCTGAAGATCCTTTTTATTAGCTATAGTTGCCTTTTAAATTACTAGATAAGACTATGTACTTAGGGCAAGGTCTTTTTCTTATGAATTTTGACTTTGTCATTACATTATACTGTTGAATGAAAAACACATAAATATGAGTGCTACTTGAAGTAAATTACTTATAAGGTCATAATTCTAATTCAGTTGTGTTTAAATAAATATATATGAATATATGTACAGTATACATATGTGTATACACTATAAGTATAGTTGTGAGCTCAGGGCTAAAATGGAAGGGGTTTCTGCTCTTTTTTTTTTTTTTTTTGTGCCATGGATCACACTTAAGATCTTGTGCTTGTCAGGCAGGTATTTATGCCTCTGGGCTAAATCTCCAGTCTCTGTGAACATTTTTAAATGTCATTTATGGTATCTCTTGCTTGTTCATTGACTCCAATTAATCTTAAGTTATTCTTCTTTGTCTTACCTAGCAGCTGCTGGATTGATTTCTCATGGTCCCTTGCTATTTTTGAGAAATTTTTCTTTACCTTGTCACTAACTGCAAGCTTGCTTTCAATATCTGAGATCCTGTTCTCACACTGTCCTAATCTGCTTTGAATACTTTAAGTGGAGTTTTTATTCTCCTGGATATTTGCTTGACTATACTTTATGGATTTCATTTCCTTCCTATGTGAGCTTCCATAATTTTCTTCAGCTGAATTATTTTTTTGTCTATATTTGCTCTAACATCACTAAGCATGGTGTGTATTTTGGTAATCCCTGTAGTTATCTGAGAGATTTTTTTCTGATTTCAGTTTTTCCAGAGCCTCATTCAATTGCTTTGTTGTTACCACTTCAGGGAGGCCTGGTGGGGGGTTTTCAGATTGTCCCACCTCATTGCCCCCTGGATTTGTGTTTGGTGAACTTGATGTCTGGGGTTGCATTTTGCTTAAGTGTCTTCTCATTTTCTTTTCTTTCTTTTTTTTAAAGTTTAGTACCTGGGATGATATTGGTAAGTTGCCTGTGTTGGGTTGCTTTATTACTAGTATTTAGGATCCTTAGATGATGATTTTTCTGTGAGGTATCTTCCAGGTGGTTTTGGGGTTTTGATTCTGTTGGAAGATCTTATCTCTTCAGTTTGTTAGAGATGAGAAATTGTTGCTAGTTGTGTGGCCTAGTCCCTGATTCTTTGGCACTGTGCCACCATATTTTCTGTGATTTTTAGTTAATATCAGTCATAGAATAGCAGGACCAACGGCTGTTTAGAACAATTATATCAGTTTTGGCTATAGTAGTACCAGTAGCATCAAACAGCCAGTAAAACAACAAACTGAGCTAATCCTTGATTTGCCACTTTTAACCATATGAACTATATTTGTGATTACATAACAAAATGTAAAACAAACCAGAAAATGATATGCAGTATGTAAGTCCTTCATGTGTCAATTTTGCTCTGGGGGTTAAAATTTAAAATGGATTAAGGAGAAAACAGAGAAATGGAAGAAGAGTATGGGATTAAAAGTAAGGTTAGAGGACAAAGAGGAATCACTCTAACTTTGTGAAATTGGTGCAGAAGACTGAAGGAAAAGAGACAGAAGAGATAAAAGGAAGAACAGAACAGAACCACCCACACAAAGAGACCAGGAACCACATTCATACGCATATAAAAACAAGGAAAGAGTAAGGGGTGGGGAAGAAGAACAGTCCACTTCTAGAATTCTCTCTGGTTTCACTGGTAGACAACCTGTGGAGACAGAATCTTGAATTGTGCTGATCTCACCCAGCAAGCCAGCAGTAGCTTTTTTGGTGTAGTAGTGGATAATCTTAGCAGACCTGCCCTGAGACCGGACACACTGGGCTCACTGCTGCCTGAGAAGTTTCCATGGGTCTGAGCCCAGCTGGGGTATGCTAGATGGAGCTGGCAGCAGTTCTGGGGTCTGAGCTCAGCCAGCCTATGTCCAAGATGACTTCTGGCCAGTTGCTTTCTCCTGCAGGAGGACTAAGTTCCTTGCACTCACTGCTAGCCATTGTAATCCTTCATGTCTACTGCTGGTCTCTGTAGAGGCCTCTGGGGTTGCCAGCTGTCATCATGACCATGTGCCCACAGGTTCCTCTCCTGTACTGAGTTCTCTTTTAGGGAGAAGGTTCCACCACCTACCTCCTCCTTCTTCATTGAAATTTTTCTCTTCACTCTGTGGGCTTCAGTTTGCACTTTAGATTTTTCCTGGGTCCAGTGGACCCACTTCCCTCCTTTTTGTCTCCCTCATGATGCTATACTCCAGTGTCTGGATGGAGACTCTTAAAGAGAGGCTGTTTTCTCTGCTGCTTACCGCTCTGTCATCTTGGTTTCCCCTTCTTTTTTTATTTTTTCACCCTTCTTATTTTTTAATGCTAATCTTTTCACTAACCAAATGCTCTTCTGCAATGTGTCTATGGACTCCCAACTTTACAGTAGCTTCCTTTTTTGGTGAAACTCAAAACTTTTAAAATCATTCAGCTATGGCTTTTGCTCTTGATTGTCAAGGGAGAACAGACTAAAAGTCCCCAGCAATAGCCTTGCTACCCCCTCAGCATTAGAGTGCCTTGTAATTTCTTCTGTCAGTCCACCACCCTTAACCTTAGTCTCCTGCAATGGCTCAGGACAAGCACAATGTAGACGGATTTTTCTGCTAGAGGAAAACATGTGGCCTGGAATCCAACTCAAATCGTTGATCTTGGTTTTTATTGGTGACATTTTTATTAACCTTCTGATCTTCTGAGCTCTGGCCAGAATGTCCAGTCAAGCTCAGCTCACAACATTCTAGGGTTTTTTCTCCAGTCTGCATCTCCAGACCTTTCCAAATACATTCCACAAGGCAGTTCAAAAATTCTTTTGAACCTTTTGGTCAGGTAGCATCACAGCAATGGCCCTACTTCTCTGCTGCCAAAATCAGTCTTAGTCATTTTCTCATTGCTGGGGCACACAATCTGACATCCCCGATTTAAAGGAGGAAAGTTTTATTTTGGCTTACAGTTTGTAGAGTTTTAAATCTGTGGTTGGCTGGCTCTTTAGAAAGGTGTCATGACTGAGGAGGAAGAGTTCATGGCATGCTGGTGGCAAACAGAGAACAATCAAGAGGGAAGAAGGAAGATACCCAGGTCACACACCCAGTGTCCTACCACCTCTCACCAAGCCTCACCTTCCAATATAGCATTTAGCTATAAATTCATGGATGGACTGATTCACTGATGAGCATTATACTTACATGATTAATATAAACCATAATGCAAAGAAGTGTGATTGCTAGGTAGTTGTCTTTATAACTAAGTTCTATTTTTATTAATTACTTTGTTGCAAGTACAGATCACTTGTTGTAGAAACAACTGCTGTTCACCTATTTATTTTGTTAGATGTACAGTATTATTCTGATTACTTGCAGTTGCTGTAATTTTACATTATAATATGATAGATAGCCTTCATCTTGCTGAACAAATTACGTTTAAAAAGGAATTTGGCCAGGGGCTAGGGGCAAGGGAAATAGTGGGGAGTTTTGGGGAAAAAGGAGCTTGGAATTTCCCCAGTAAATCATATAAAAAATTTTTTTAGCTTACTAGGTCAGGCCATAAAAAATTTAACCCATTATATTCTAACTACCTTTTATAACATTGATAAAAATACATTTGTTCTGCTGCAGCCTTTTTTAAGGTAACCTGGTATAGCCAAGTCTAGGATGTTGATTGTGTCTTTGATTACCTGAAACAGGGGAGTTGGGAGTAGATAGGGTGAAGCCCCCAAGGAACTAAATACCTGTAGCGGAAAATAATGAGCTGTGACTAAGAGTGAGAGATAGTGATTAATGCAGTGTTTCTTGCCCTTTTTCATTTGTTACTGTTCTAGTGTTGGGTTGGACTAAGGGAGGGGGATATGATAAAAGGTGTTACTATTTCCACTGATACATGATATTGAGTATACTGATCTATAAGATTAAGGTGAGTTGAGAAGAATTAGGTTTTAAAGGGGGTGATGAGATTGAAATGTAGAAATGGCTGTAATTGTCAGCAGGATTTAGAGTCTGAGAAAAAGAAATGAACTTCTAGGGAAAATAGAACTATCATGTATGTTAAACATTCATAGCTTACTCTATAAAAACTATATATGTATTTGGAGACAGTGAATGAGCAATGTTGAGGGTATTTTCAGGATTGTTTTCAGGAAGAGGACAGTAACATCTTGGGACCATATGGATTTTTTTTTTTAAACATACGGATCTTTTTTTAAGAGTTCTCTAACCATTCTTCCTTGAAGTTAAAACATACACATAAGTTCTGAATTAGAAAATGTTCTGTTATGTCCAGTTAATTTAAAGGTATCGAGTACTGGTCTCACTTAAAGAGGTATAGCAATAATTCCCTTTCCATTTAGTTAGATGGTAGAGCAAAACAGAGTTGACTATACAACCGTTATTCTTCAGACTTGTCTAAATTTCTCAGTCTGTTTATGAGCATCAGCAAACACTTTGCACATACTTCTGCCATGGGTTGAATGAGTTTATTTTCCTTTAATTTAGCTTAAAACTAGTAATGGAATTCCTGAGGTTTTTGAGAGAAATAGTGTTGGCAAACAGTTTTGGAACTAAAGGCAAATTAAGATACCCAGCGAAACAGGGGATACTATTACTTTAGAAAAGGATTTTAAAACTTGCCTGATATTTGCAAAGTCAGTGTCTTGTATAAGCTTTAGATAGGAACTGCCCTTTTTCTAGGATTGCTAGTTTAAAAATAATTGTTACATTAGTGCATTTTAACAGTTGCTTCTAACACATTCAGGATATACTTAAACTTGGCCTTTTCAGCAAAGTAATTGAAATATATGGACATCAGCCCCTTTGGTCTTATTCTGTCTCAGACCATTTAATATAATTAAGATTGGCTTGTAGAAGGCGGGAATTTGTTTTGTTTTGTTTTGTTTTGTTTTGAAGAGAATAAAACCAAATGAGAGAAAACAAAATGGGTTCAGTCAAAACAGAAGGATGGACATAGTACATGACTTAAAACCAAAATACAAGGTGATCAACAATGGTTATCATAATGTCTCGTTTTATCTTCAATAGAATTGCCCATATCATCAGGCATAATAAAATTGAACATAACAGTACAGAACAAAATCAATAAAAACAAAACATTGGAGACATTGTAGGACTTCAAAAGAAGGTAATAGTCAAACCAGAATGGGTATCATAGTGAATCTTACTGTCTTCAAAGTAGTTGCATATATCCTCAGACTTGATACTATCAAACAAAACAGATTCGAATAAAATCAGTCAAAACAAGACAGTGATCAAACAAAATAGATTCAAATAAAATTAGTCAAAACAAGACAGTGAAAGCAATACAGGGCTTCAAATTAAGTTAAAAGGAAATAAAAAATGGTTAATATAGTATATCCTGCCGTCTTTGGAATAGCTATCCATGCCATCAAATGTAGTACAAGTAGACAAACTGGAACAGAATATAACCAAACTAAACACAGTGATGAAAACAATATGGGTTTCAAATCATGATACAAGATTAACAGTGTCCTCTGCCTTCCCTTTTTAGACAATTCCTCCCCTTTCACTTTCACCGGGTGCATTGTTACATTTTGCATCCCACTAACTCCTTTAGTTTTTAGATTAGGGAGGTAACCTGCTATTTACCCCTGAGCATGATCTCAAGTTGTATACATTTACCTACAAGAGCCTCAAATTTTTCCTTCCTTATAGCTCAGTAATTCTCCATTGGATAAAAGTGTTGCGTCTTTCCAATCAATCTGCAGCTGATAGGCGAGCTACCTCTACTTTTTTTCTGGTTCCCTGTCACATAGAGTGTTGTTTTCTCATCTTTGACTTTCAGTCTATAAACCATCTTTCAGGTTAATTATATTTCTTATATAGAGCATCTTGGTGGACCCTATCTCCTGATCCACTCTGCCTGTGTTTCTTTTTGTTAGTGTATCGAGGCCATCTATATTAGTGATTATGGCCAACCTTCTCTGAAGGCAGGAATTTGATAAAAGTTCCATTAAAACCTAGGTGATCATTATAAATTATTTAAATGATTCTTGAACTTATTAAAATGTTTCCATTAATTGAATTAACAAATTCAGTCAAGTATTGTTAAAATGACAAATGATAGCATTTGTCATTTTGATCTCTTTAAATGTATTGTTTCATTGCCTTTAGGAGCTATTAGCTGTACATATATAAGATTATGTTAATTAAAAATGCTTTTTCCTGGTTAAATCTGTTTAATACTGTTTCTTTCATCTTCCATTTTATTTGTGACCTCAACTATTTCTGTAGATTTTACCCATCAATAAATGAGTTTAGTACTTACTGTGCTAAATCTGTATATTTTGGTTTTTGATTGTATCTTAATATTTTTCATTTTTGGGGAGTAAATATATTACATTGTTTGGTAATTCTTCATAGGGCAACGTATGCTTTATTGTGCAAGTAGATTTTTAAGAGTTTATTTGTAAAGCTGAGCATAGTGGCCCACACTTGTAATCCCAGCACTCATTAGCCTGAGTCAGGAGGATCCTGCAAGATTAAGGCCAGGTTGGGCCACATACAGGGTCTCACTGGTCTTGAACTGACTGGTGATGCTCCTGCCTCAGCTTCCCAAGTTCTAGAATCATAGGCATGCATTACCATGCCAGGCAGGAAAGGCCACTATGCCTGGTAGGACTCTGCCTTTACCTAAAATCTGTAGACTTTTCTAGGAGATACAGAAATTAAATCAATTGTATTTTTGTATCTTTGAGAAGGCTAGAGCTCTGTCTCTAATTTTACTCTGAAGAATACTAATGTTTTTAGAGTGTCTAATCTTGTTGAAGAGTGTCTCAGTTTTTCTTCCTAAGAATTCTTCAGTGTAAGCAAAATATCCGTTTTATTTATTTATTTATTTATTTAGGTACTGAGGATTGAACTCACGACCTTGTGCTTGCCAGGCAGGTGCTTATGCTGCTGAGCTACATCCTCAGCTCAAAGTATCCATTTTATAAATGAGAAAACAGAGATGATATAATTTCCTCAAGTTTACTTAGCTAATAAGTTAAAGAGGTGGAAATCTAATTCAGTGTTCTTTCTTTTGGAATAGGGCTTCTCAACTTGAGTGTGTATTTATTTGTTTATTTATTTATGGAGACAGGCTAGCTATGTAGTTTAGGCTGGCCTTGAACTCACAGCAATTCTCCTGCCTAAGCCTCTTGAATGCTGGGATCACAGGCATGTGCTGTGACACTGTTGACATTTGAGCACTGTTGACATTCCCCACTGGATAACTTCTTTATTGTGGTGAATTGTCCTATACATCATAGGATGTTAAACAATATTTTTCACTCTGTCCAAGGAGAAGACTAGGGTAAGGAAGGAGGGACTCATTCTTAGCAGTACAGTGCATGGTGGGTTCCCAGGAGGTAGATTCCAGATTCTTGTGCATGCCAAGCAAAGAACTCCAAATTATATACATGATGGTAAAAGAAAAAGCAGTTACATTTTTTGAAGTTAGCGTGGGATGGTGCACTAAGAACAAGTAAATTTGCCAACAGAAACAAAAAGGCAGCACTAATGGGGAGAGAAAGAATTAAGATAAGTTAGGTTTTTGGATTTGAAAAAAATGTTTGCTCAGCCTAGGGTGGATCTCATTGGGTCTCTCTGGATATAATTGACCTAATGATTAACTTGGTGCTGAGTCATCTCAATGGTATCTGTTATGTATGACTTTCTCATAACTCACTCTAATTACATGCATGACATGCAACTCCTATATATGAACCATTGATGAATTTGCATTAGGAACAATTACTGGAGGTTATGCCACTGTATCTAACAAGAGTGTCTTCTGGCCCAGATGGAACTTTAGGAATTTCTTGGGTCTTTTTTTTTTTTTAAAGGGGCCTTTTTTTTTTTTTTTTTACTATTTTCTTTTTTGGTACTGGGAACCGAACTCAGGGCCTCGCGCTTGCCAGGCCAGGTGCTGCCCCGCTGTGCTACATTCCTGGCCCTTTGTTGTCTCTTTCTCTTAGAACAGTGGAGGGAGGATTAGTCCTATGTGTTCAGGTGAATTAAGGGGGAGTGGTCTCACAGCCCAATTGGGCTATCTATGCTAGTAGGATCTTGAGGACTCTCACTAAAGTAAAAATGACAGTGTAATTTTGGTTTCATAGAACTCTTATAGGCTCCAGAGCAAATACGCAAGCCAAGCTATGTATAATAATAATGTGCCATGTACTCTGGTCCAACAGGCAGTGTGTACAGCTTTTTAGTGAAAATAGTTAGTAGGAAACACTATAGTTTATGGCTTTTTGCACAGAATAACTTTTGGTTAGAGAAAATATTAGTTGCTTATTTTTTTGCCTGAAAAACTAGTTATGTTTAAAGTGTGAGAAATAAGAACTATGCAATTATATGTAAGAATGTAACTGGATCTAAGTGGCTGAAATTAATAATAGCATACTTCTTTCTATGTGCTGAACACTGTTGTTTTGTTTGTGTCCTTTTTTTGTGTGGGTCTTTTTAAGACAGGGCGTCACTATGCAGTTCAAACTGGCCTTGAACTCACTTTGTAACCCAGATTGGCCTTGAAATCAGAGCAGTCCTCCTGCTTCAGCCTCCCAAGTGATAGGATTATAGGTGTGTGCCACCATACCTGGCCCTGGGCACTGTTCCAAATTATGTATTACTTAGTCTTTAAACAACTTCAATGAAGTGTTCTTTTATTTTTATTTTTTATTTTTTATACTGGGAATCGAATTTATGACCTTGTACTTCCCAGATAAGCACTGTGCTGCTGAGCTATATCCCCAGCCCCCTATCCTTTTTTTGAGACAGGGTCTCCCTCTGGTATTCAGGCAGTCCTTGAACTCATGGTGATTCTCCTGTTTCAGCTTCCTGAGTGCTGGGATTATATGCCTGTACCACCATGCCCAGCTATATAAGCAGAAATTTATGTCTGAAGTTTTGGAAACACTCCAACATCAGTGTAACAGATCTGGTGTCTGGTGAAGTCATACTCTTTGCTTAATATATGATGCATTTTGCTGTGTCATCACATGGCAGATAGGGCAAAGCAGCTTCCTTCAACATTTTTCTTTTTATTGAGACAGGTTCTCACTGTGTAGCTCAGGCTGTCAATGTAGCCCAGGCTGACCTCCAGCTCATGGCATTTTTCCTTCTGAGTACTGGGATTACAGGTGTGAGATTTTTTTTCTTTTGTTGATACTGGAGATTGAACTCAGGATGTTGTACTTGCCAGGCTTATGTTGCTGAGCTGTATCTCTCTGGCTTCTTTTTTCTTTTTTTTTTTTTTTTTTGAGATAGGTTGTCAATTGTAGGGCATGCCAGCTTTGAACTTGCTATGTAACCTACACTAGCCTTGAACTTGAGGATCTTCCTGTGTTAGCCTTTCAAGTGCTAGGATTATAGGTGAGCACTGTCATACCAGCTTCATGTTTTTTTTTTTTTTTTTTTTTAGATAGGCTCTTCCTGTGTAGTCCAGCTGGCCTTTAACTCATGGTGATCCTCCTGCCTCAGCCACCTTAGAGTGCTAGGATTCTGAGTGTGTACCATTATGCCTGGCTCTCAAAATTTTTTTTTAATATAAGGATGTTCATCCCATTTATGAGGACACAACTCTTGATTTAATCACTTCTGCAAAGGCCAAAAGTCTCAACACATTGGATTTTAGGCTCCAACATATAAATCGGAGGGAGGACCAGCAGATGGTAAGAGAATGCCCTCTAGAGGTTTCTTGAAGAATGTTGGGGGAGTAGGCTGTGTAGATATTTGTAAAAGAAGAGCATTTCAAGTATTATGGTGGGTAAACATAAATTGAAAATATTGTGAGTAAAAAGTTCTTATACTATACTTCACCTACTGAACATCATAATCTAGCACACAGTACACTGTAGGGCAGTGATGGGAACTTTTTAGAGCTTTCATTGAACAGGTAACTGCTGAGACATGCATGCTGTAGGTTTGCCACCACTGCTACAGAGCATTAGCTATTTATCCTCAAAATATAGTTGAGTTGAAGCTGTGGTTTGCCGGTATTGAATATTGTTACTTACATGGGTATAGGTCAAAATTTGAAGTACAGTTTCTACTGAATGCGTATAATTTTTGTACTATCATTAAATTGAAAAATTGAGACCATTTGTAAAGGGGAAAGCAAATGTAAAGTTGTGGCTGAGTTAATTTGTATATTACTGTTTTCAAGGAACTGCAAGGAAAAAAAAAGGCCTAATTTTAGTTCCTTATCTTGGAGATAGGGAGATCATATTTTAAGTCACTGTTAAGAATTTTTAACTTGAGGAAAACAGAAGCTAATGAAGGGTTTTGAATGGAAGAGTAATCTGATAAGCCTCTTGTGTTCTGAGAACAGAGAAAAGGTGGTCATGATAATGTAAGATTTAACATTCTCAAAGGAACAAAGCTAATTCCAGCAGTATTTATCAAGCGTTGTTTGTTTATTCAGGTATTTTGATGTGCATTTTAACCTCTGCTGTAGAAACTTGGTATGTTCTGTCTTCTGTTTTTGTTTGAAGTTTATCTGTTAATGTAGTGTGTTTTTGAATGTAGAGTATCTTAGCAATATAATAGGTATTTTGATTACAAGAAAAACATAAGATGCCCTTAACAGGTAACAGTCTAGCTGAAAAGGAAAAACCAAAATATGCAGAATATTTATTTATTGTCTTTTTGAGACAAGGTTTTGCTATGCAGTTCAGGCTGACTCCAATTTCCTTTGTAGCCTAGGCTGTCCTTGAACATGATGTTTGTCATAACAACTTTACAAAATATTATTAGCCCTCTTTTGACAAATGCACAGTTAAGATATCTAAAGGTTAAGTAACTGTCACAGGGTCACACAACTGGTAAATGATAGAACTATGATTTGAATAGTTTGGTTCTAGGTATGATAAAAATACTCTTATATTAGTAGGATTGGGCCTAGATTAAGGAAGTTTCTAAAAAGGTGACAGAATAGGCAACTCAGGTGATGACAGTTTATGGGGAACCACTAAAATTTGTTAGTGAGAGGAATAACCTAGAAAAGGTACATTTCTGGAATATTACTCTGGCAATTGTATGTGTAACATACTGAGAAATGACCTTTGGTTAATTAGGCCAGGCAGGAAGGCTTGAGAGTCTGAACTAGCATGCATGAATGAATAGGAATGATAAAACAGGTCTAAAACGGAACACTGTTTTTGGACATTTTTCCTAATTATAAAAATATAGTTTATAAGCTATAGAAAAATAGGAGAAAATTATACTTACCCTTACTGTGCTATAACTATGTAGAAATGACCACTATTGATATCCTGGGGCATTTCTCTTGAGGTTGTCCTAACTCCTTGTATCAGCATTCACTAGAGGAACAGATTTAGTGTTCAAAAAAATATGGATTTACAGTTAGACGTGCAGTGGCTGCCTGCAGATTCAATGTGAAAGAATGCAAATGGGCACTCTGTATGTGAGGGAGCTGGAAGATCCAGTCCGAGGTCCAAGAACTGGAGCTTACTGCAGAGTTCTGTGGAAGGTCATATCAGGAAGCCAGAGGGTCTGTGCTGGAAGACTGGATAGTCTTTGCATTGGAAGATTGAAAGTCAGCCATGGAAACTGGGAGATGGATGTCCAAAGGGAGTGTCAAAGACTGGAGCTCCTCTGAAGAAGCAGAAGTGAGACTTCTTCCTTTCTCTTTTTATTCCTTTCAGGCTAAAACCTATTGGTTGGTGCCACTCACACTCAGAATGGTCTTCAAGTCTTCAATAAGTTGATCATACACACACCCAGATGTGTGTTAAACCAATCAACTAGGCTTTTCTTATTCAAGGTGACACCCACAGTTAACTATCGTGCTCTAGTTCTGCCTTCTTGCCCTCCCGTTTTGGAGAAAGAATCCACAAGGCTACATTTCTTGTCTCATAGCGTGTGAATTTTTTTTTTAAATAAAGTATTTTCTAAAATAATACCTTTTTTCTATGCAGCAGAAACCCCTCAGGAGTTTGTAGAATGATTAAGTTGGTAAACATTGGAGTGCAGTGAATAGGGAGGGCTAAGTCAAAGAAGACTTAGATTTTTGAGATTGTGAATAGTTTTAAGGGATAGCTAGTATGTAGCTTTTGTTTCTGAGTTATATACAAAGGTATGAACTGACACTGGTCAGAGTGAAGTTCAGATACGATTGGGAGGTAAGTATATTAGCATTTTTACTTGTGTTTTTGTTATCCTTAAAAACTGTCTTTTTCTGTTTTGTTTTTTTTTCTTCTCTTTAAATAAAATTTTAAAAATGTATAATTGCTATTGTAAAAAAAAGGAAATAGGAAGCGCTATAAAAGATATAGCTGCATGTATGTTTAGATGTGTGGGATTGATGACCATATTTCTAGGTTCTTGTTGGATTCTTGAACAGATCTGTTTGCACTCTCACTGCTTTAGTGTCCACTTTGTGTGCTTTAATTCTGTAACTTGAATAACTATTTCTAAAAGAACAATATGTAATGTATCAACTAG